>JAWWEE010000075.1:4585827-4599468 GCA_035221455.1 Xenops minutus | reverse complement strand
GGGCAGGTGGGGATGGGCAGGTGTGGATGGGGCAGGTGGGAGTGGGGCAGGTGGGAGTGGGGCAGGTGGGGATGGGCAGGTGTGGATGGGGCAGGTGGGAGTGGGGCAGGTGGGGGTGGTGCAGGTGGGGATGGGGCAGGTGGGAGTGGGGCAGGTGGGGGTGGGCAGGTGTGGATGGGGCAGGTGGGGGTGGGCAGGTGGGAGTGGGGCAGGTGGGGTTGGGGCAGGTCACAATGGGGCAGGTCGCAATGGTCACTGAGGATGTGGCTGTCACCACTGTCTGCCCACCCTGTGCGCCTGTGTCAGCTCCCTGTGGGTCTGGTGTAGGACCTCCTGACACCCTGTCTCTGTCCCACTTCCACCTGGTGGAATCAAACTCTCCAGTGCCTGCTTTGGACACCCACCACCCTCCCCAGGACCCCCAGCACCACCACCCTTGGTCAAGGGATGCCTATCCCAGCCTTCCTCATGCCCTCAACCTCTGTCTTATCCTTAAATCTGCTGGCAGGAGCCACCTGCTGATGGGACACCTTCGCAAAGGACTGGAGGGACACATCATCCTGGAGCAGGCACATCAGCACCCACCATCCAGCCAGAGTGGCCCTGCCCAGGGCTTGACCTGACCTCTCAGACCATTGCTACCTCTGAGGCAATAAACAATGACACCAGGACATTTCAACACAGCAATGGCCCAATGCAGCACTGCGCTGTGCAGAGCTTCCCCTGCATCCCCGAGTCTGGCTCTTCAGCAGAGCTCGTGTCCCATGGATTTGGATAATCCAGGAATCCATAGCCCTCCCTGGCCCTCCTGTGCTCCCACAGAGCTCAGCTGTGTGGGGCCATGCTGGTTTTACTGTATGACCACCCCAAAAATTACCTCTACCCTCTTCAGGTCCTGTGTGGCTCTGAGACCTGATCTGCAGAGGGTTCATATTGGCCACCATCAGATGAGGATATTGCCCACCCTCCCAGTCCCATCTCTCACATCCTGCAGTCACTTCCCAAAACCCAGGCTCTTCTCTGGATGAGACTCTTATATGCAGCAGAGCTTGGTGGGCTGTAAGCTTCCAACAGCAGCAGAGCAAAGCTAGTGGTGTGCCAAGGGCTGCTCCTCCTCTTTCTCCTCCTCCTCGTGCTGTCTCACCATCAGGCTACAGCAACTTCCTGGCATTGCTCACAGTTCCTCACCAGCCCTTAGGGAAGAGGTTCTGGTTTCAGGGGAGGGGGACCTCAGAGAGGCTCATCTTGGGGTTCCTTGGGTGGTCTTTAGCAAGAAGGTGAACACACAGGGAGGCGTCCACTGATGGAAAATGGTGAGTAAGAACCAGACCTGGGCTGTGCTGGACATGGGTTTGGGACACTGGGAGCAGAGCTGTGTCTTCTCCTGTTTGAGAAGGCTTTGGGGATGTCCTTTTGAGGGACCATATCCATCTGAGTTACTTGCTTCTCCTGAAAGGCAAAGTCCTCCTGTTAGTCTGAGCTGATCTGAGCTTCAAAGGTCTGACCAGTTTCTGGGCTCAGTGGGAGGTTTGCTGGGTGAACTTGGGCTGGTTATAAACATCTGTGAAAGAAGAAGGCCACACTCCCACTGATTGCAGGAAAGCCCTACCAGCATAAAATGCATTGAAAAACCTGGAATTGATCATGGTCACAGAGGTGCTGTATCCCACAGGTACACTCAAGGGCTCTGGGCAAGTCCCAGCTCATGGAACAGTCTCAGAATTGGTGGTTACAAACCACTGAATCATTCAGGTGGCAAAAATCCCAGTGGCATGTCTGGGAAACTGGGAAAAGTGGCTTTTTTCACAATTTTTGGTGAAAGCCCCAGTGCCTGGTGTGCAGGGAACGGCACATGCCCTCTGCTTCACCACAGGCTACGCCAAGTGCTGTGTATGAGAGTTTACCAGGGAAACTGGAGCATCTCTCTGGGAACTTATGTTTATATAGGTATATACATACATTTGATCAGTTGTCTTTAAAACCACTGAACCAGCTTTTCTTTATATCAGCCCTTCCCTTGTGAAAGAAAAAAATTATGCAAGTACAAATCCAAAGTGAAATCACAAAAGAAGTCTGAAATCAAAGCCTACAGCTCCAGCAAAGCAGCAACTCTGGTGCAAAAGGATGCTGTGGCCTGGGGATGAGAGGGTGAGAGAGAGATGGGGAGGGTAAGGTGATCCCTTCCCTCCCACAAGGTCCATCTGAGAAGCTTAGGAAAAATGTAGCCCCATCCTGTAGCTTTGTGCCATTTATCTGACCTGACATTCTTCCAAGAGCCATCCAGCCTCCTCCTGGCAGCCTTTATGTGGAGGCTCTAGAAAAAGGTGAATTTTGGTCACTGAGATCACTGAGGAAGCTGAGGGCAGCTCTGTACTGGAGCCTGGTTAATGTGTGCACGGTGTGAGCTGCACAGGAAACACACAGGTCAGAAAAGTAGGGCAGGTCTGCTGCCTCTTGGCCTTGTTTTTTTTGCACACAGGCTTTGGTGGGGTGAGTCTCTGCAGCACTGTCCTGAGTTTTCCTCCAGAGAGGGATCCAATGGCTCTGTGTGGACTCCCCAACAACTCTTCATGGGAACCAGGATGAGGGCAAGGCAGGTCACTCCCATCTGAGCCTGGTCAACCTCTGGAGCTCGGATTTTACCCTCAGGAGTGTAATTCCTGACCCAGTCCCTCAGGTCTGATGATCCCTCGTAGTGGACAAAGGGTGGACCAGACCAGCAGCCCACTGTTGTTTTCTCAGACATATTCCAGGACCTTTTTGAGCAAAGACCTTGTTTTATGGAGAAGGCTTATGTGTGAGGCCACGTTAAAGGAATACCACTTTCCGCAGGTGGAATTTTGGCTCATTTTCCTCCATGATGTTTTAACTGGAACTTTTTTTCTTAATGGTTGCAGACGCATCTGGAGGGGAGAGACGCTGTGGTGAGACACCTGCAGGCAAAGTTCCAAGGGAATAGAAAAGACCCTCCCAAAGTGGGTGGCTGGCCAGAGAGTCACCCTGCAGCACCCCATGCACCAGAGCCAGGACAGATGCTTCCAATGGGCTCCAAGGGCAAGCTGCCTCCAGAGCCTCCCCGGACCAGGAGGGTGGACTACAGCAGGGCCTCTCCATCTCACAGCACAGGTCAGAGTGTGGGACAGCATTTGCCTCCTCATCCGACCCATGAGACCTCGGCACGGATGGCACGGCAGAAGAAGGCAATGGCTCAAGTCACCAACTTCCACCCAGTGCCTGCAAAACCAGGAAAAGGGAATATGTTGAACAAGGAGGTGGGAGCTGGATCTGATCCTCCCCAGAGGAAGCCAGCCCAGCAGACATGGCCACTCGCCAAAGACAAAAGTGTTCCAGCAGTTCCTGCCAAAGGTGTAGCTGTTGCAGTCCCCCCAGTTGCTGCAGGAAGCCCCCACAGGACAGGACTCCCAGCTCTGCCCCGGAGGAAGCCTTTGCCACACATCGGCATGCTGGGAGTGAAGCCAGCCAAGCCCTGGCACCCTCCTGTCATGGATTTGGCAAAGTTCAAAGCAGCTGCACATCCTGGGATGCCTGTCTGTCCTGCCACAGAGCCACCAAGGAGCACTCAGCTGGGTATGACCAGGCACCTGGATGTCCCTCAGGGAAGGATGCTGCTTGTTCAGGAAGAGAAATGTCCCCATTTAGAGCCTGGAGCTCCTAGGAGATGGAAATACTGCAGGGTTGATGGAGAGGTGGGGGCTGGTAATACCAAAGGGGCTTTTATAGGCAATAGCATGTGGAAAGGAATGAGAGAGGAGAGCAGGTGAGGAAAAAGTGCCCTGTCCTTGGCTGGGCACAGGTATCAGGCCGTGGGGTGTTTGTAGGAAGTAAAGCACGAAAGATGCTGACAAACTGGAGTAAGCCCAGTGCAGGGCACTACGGTGGTTGGGGGCTGGAGTACATGGGAAAAGAAAGGCTGAGACCCAGGCTTGTTCAGCTGGGAGAAGAGAGAGGAAGGGGAGATACTGCCCGCACCTACCAAATGGGGAGAGAAGTGGGACCAGACTCTTCCCAAGAGACTTCAGGCCTGGGAGCAGGCCTGGAGGTGATAGCCATGAGCAGCAGGGGAAATTTGAGTTAGATATTAGGAGAAGACTCTTTCGTGTGAGCGTGCTGCGGCCCTGATGCAGGCACCAGGAAGACGGGTGTCTCCATCCTTGGAGATAATCAGTTGTCACCTGGATGAGGCACTGAAAAACCTGCTGTGGCTCAGCCCAGCCCTGCTCTGAGCAGTCTTCAGATGAGAGTCTTCAGAGGTCCATTCCAACCAGTCTGTCCTTATTAGGGGAGACAAGCCCAACTGGTGGGAAGCAGACCTGCTCCGTCCCATGGGCAGGAAGCACTTACACACCAAGTTTGACACCCAGTGTGTGTGTCTGCCTCTGGCCACGGGACAGAGGCTCTCTGCTGCCCATGGGGATGCAAGGCTTGGTGCCTCTGGGATGACGTGGTTCTCCATTCAGCAGGAGCCCTGGAAGCTCCACAGTGGCCTTCTGGATCTCGGCCACTGTGGTGGTTTCTCACAGCTGCTGTGCTAATCCACACCCTGGGTGATGAAACCTGTTTCAAATCCTGTTTCTTGCTCAACTTTTCTAACTATGAGAGTAGATCCTCCCTTCCTTTCCTTATGAGAACTGAAAAATTGAGCTGGTTTGTGTTACTATTAAAAGGTGTTATTTGAGCTGGCCATGCTGTTTGTGCTGGGAGATGTTCACTGAGATGACTGGCCATGGCTGGGGGTTCAGCAGCCCTGGTAAAGGAGAGAATGAGCTGCTCTCCCTGTGTCCCACAAGCCAGCAGTTTTTCAAGTATTTATTTGTCTCATGGGTACTGAGGCAAATTTGAACACCTAGAATTACATCCTGCTCTGATTTGTTTACTTTTGTTAGTTTTTTGAGCAATCTTATGAGCTTTAGGACCTAGTATTTGATTGTGCATTACTTGGTATAATAACCTAGCAGAGCTGTGATGTTGTGCTTGGGTCTTCATGCCAGTTGTTGGTTGGTCTGGTTGACCAGGGTGCTGGCGGGGCTGGTGATTAAAACAGTGGGATATTAACAGGGATGTGGGCATGCTGGCAATCCTAAAGTGTTCCAGCATGTTCCAGCTGCTGGTGATTCTGAGCACATGGAGATATCCAGGACTTGCCCTAACTCTGATACAGAACTGGAATTTGGGGGTTTCACCACATTCAAAATACCTGTTTTGGCCTCTTCCCCTCCCCTTCCATCATTTGTCCAGGGAGAAAGTAACATTAGGGACATAAGAATGGGAAAATATATATTCAAGGTCCCCACTGAGATCCCCAATGAGCTGTGCCCCCATGTGCTGGAATAAAATCCCTAAATGGGCTATGGAGTAAAATGTCCTTGCTTGATCCAGATGTGCAGTCAGTTTTATCTCCCTGCCTTCCTCTGCACTAAATCTAGCCCAGGGTGGCTCTGACTTTAGGGTGGGTAATAAAGCTAAAGGAGTAAATGTGAAACAATCCCTTGCTGCTCCCTCCTGTTCTGCTGTTTACCATAGGTCGGCTGAGACCAGGCTGTGCTGCGTCGGCGCCGGCACAGCTCCCGCTGCAGGATGCTCTGCGTGGAACAGGGTAAGGACTGCTATTCTAGGTGGCTTCGAGGCTGTGCCGACCCAGTGGGAGAGGCACAAGAGGGAACAGCAAGAGGTTCCTTGGGTTTTCCTGCCTGCTGCTGGAGCCCAGTGTGTGTTGGCAGCTCCCACTGTGCGAAGCGCAGCTGCCCCTTGGGGGCTGCGTTACTGCATTGCTGTGGCTGCTGCCATCACACCCACTGCCCATCTCCTCCACACCCCTGCTGGCCTGCATTGTCCAACCGTGTGAGGAGCTGCTGGCACAGGGTACAGAGCTGCTGCTCTGCTCTGCCCCAGAGCCAGTGCCAGCCCATGGGCAGTCTACTTGCCTGTTGCCCACCCTCCTCCCGGCAGCCCCACTTCTGCCCTCAGTCCACAGCAGCGTTTCCCAACCCCAGTCTGCCTTGCCACAGGGATGAAGATGAGATATATGACGACGTTGAGTCTGTTGGGCTGCCCAGGAGAAGCCCAGGCCTTCTGCTGCCTCCTGTATCCTGGCCACCAGTGTATCCGCGCCCTAGAGGAGGTGGGTTAAGGAGGAGCTGGGGTGCTGTTTGGGGTAAGACCTGCAGCTCCCAGAGCCTTGAGGCCCTGATGAGCCAGAGGCAGCAGCAAAGCCTGTGTTGAGCCTACTGCTCCCATGCACAGAAGGGAGATGGGTTTCTCTGCTGCTTGTGAATGGGCATGGGAAACCCTGATCCCACTACATTCAGGGGCAAACTGAGGGTTTGGTCCCAGGAGGAGAAAGCTCTTGCTGCTCTTTGTATCCTGTCTTGGCATGTGTTTACACCTTACAGCAGCCTCATGGCAACAGTTCTTCTTGGGTTTGGTTTTACAGGTGGAGATGCTGGCCAAGCCCCTAACAGGGTTACCTTGCTGGCAGCTGCACAGAGGTAATGGGGGGTGAGGAGGGGGTGTGTGTTTACTTTTCCAAAGGTCCCATAATGGCCAGGTCTCCTTGCTGCTCTGACAAAATTGGTGCTTTAATGGTCTCTGCTGGGCTTGCAATAGGAAAGTCCATGGTGAAGAGCACAAGCTGCAGGCTGTGCTCCTGGCCCAAGAGCCCCCAGCAGCCCGAGGGCTGGTGTAAGGAAATGCAATGGGGCAGTAGCCAGGGGGGCAGAAGGGGATGGGAGGGAGCAGAGCATGGGGTCATCTGAACCTTCCTGTGACTCCCACGACTGCAGAGAAGCCCAGGTCTCCCAGAAGATGAAGACCATGACACTCAAGGAGTGCAAGAAGGAAGAGAAATCAGACAGGGAGTTTCAGAAGAAATTCAAGGTGAGCAGCAGCATCAAATGCTTGCTTATATCTCTAAGCTCCTTCTCCCCTCCTGGGAAGGGTGCAATGCAATGGCAAGAGAGGAGCTATGCTCTGCAGGGACCACACCTGCCCTGTTCCCCCAGAGCAGACCAGACCCACAGACCATTGGGCTAGAGAGGAATCTGCTTTTTCCAAGCAGGGAGAGCACTCAGACCTGCCCAACTCAGCTCTCCTGGGGCACCCCTGTTTGTGTTTCAGTTTGAAGGCAGCATCAACGTCCTGACTCAGATGATGGTTGACCCTGCAGTGACAGAGAAGAGGGGCAGAGGGAAGCACTTGCCCCTGCGGCGGGGAGAGATCCTTGATGTCATTCAGTTTACAAATCAGGAGCAAATCCTCTGCCGGAACAGCCAGAGGAGATGTAAGTCTGGAAGAGGAAGAGGGTTTGCCCACAGCAGGGAGCACAGCAGTTTTGTGACCAAGTTTCTTCGTGCACACACCCCCTGCCAGACCGCAGGAGACATCCTCTTGCCAATAGACCTGACAGGTACCCTGGGCCTCAAAGGTTCCCACTTGTCTCTGCACAAACATTCTGCTCTCCCTCCAGCTCAGTACCAGCATTTCTGCTGTGAGATGGGCTTGCCCTCTCTGCTAAAAGCCTTTGCAGTCCCTGGAGCATCCTGGCCACCACCCTGGCACAGCAGGCTTTGCCATGGACTCCACGAGCTGTACCTGCACTGAGGGATTCACAGGTGAAATGGGCTGCTGATCCTCCAGGCAGAGAGATGGGGATCAGGCTCTTCACTGGCAGCTGCCACCCAGCCTGGCAGCCTCTTTCCCAGCACTGCCCTGAGCAGGTTCCTCCCCAGGGTCTAGCTCAGCTTCTCAGAGCCAGCTCCTCCTTGTCCCAGCTCTTCCTGGGGACATGAAGTGTTGCTAAACTCTGCCAGTCCTGAGCAGGAGCACCTGTTGATGCCCCAGCTCCCAGCACAACCTGACATATTTTTCTCACTCTGTTGCAGATGGCTACGTGCCCCGGGCTGTGATGCTGCACCTGTGAGTACCCTTCCCCGACCCCTTCCATGCCAGTCCATGAGCTGCAGCAACTGCTCATTGAGTGCCCGGCCCCAAACCATTCCTGACCACTGACTGACAACTCAAAACCATCCAGCCCAGGCAGTGACCATAAACCTGGCTGGTTACCCTGGGGTGGAATCCACCATTTCTGGTGTCAGGAGAGGTTCTGGCACTGGGACATGGTGAACACTCCCCAAGCTGTGGTCCTGCCCACAGACATGCAGGTCCATGTAGGCAGGACCATGTAGGACCTGCCCACAGACTGCTGGTGGCACAGCACGAGGGTGCTGCCTCTCGACATGGCAAGGTCTGCAGTTCCCAGTGGCCTGGAACAAGGCCACTGTCTGTGAGAGGGGCCAGAGTCATGTTAACCCCACAGCGGAGGGTCCTGACTCTGCGGGGAGAGTGCAACACTGGGAGGGGGCAAATGGGGTTGCAGGTAGACACCAGATCCCACAGACATGTCAGGAGAGATGGGACAGATATTGCAGTAGGAGCTGGCCCTTGCCTTGGGGTCAGGAGGTGATGGGGACATGGGAGACCAGACAGCCCACAGCACCTTGTCTTTTGCCTTGCAGGGACACTGACATCTACGATGATGTTGAGATTTATGGTAGGTGCAGAGGGAACTTCTGCCCTAACCCTTCACCAGGTGCTGCCTGGCATGGACTGGCAGCAGTGACCCCCCCACACCAGCACTGGGGCCTCCTCTCCTGACCCCTTGATGTTTTGCCACCTTCCCTCTCTCCCCTCCCTCTCTGTGATTCTTATTCCTCCTCATCTCCCTGGGATATCCTTTACTTGCTCTCAGTTCCCTGAAGGTCTTCACATTCCTCTGTTCCAAATTATTTGGACTTCCCTGCACCCTTTCCCTTCTCAGCTTGCTCCTTCCACTTGCTGTCAGCCCCAGGGCCCCTTCAATGTCCTTTGAGGTGTCCCTGATCCCCTGGAGAACTGAGAATCCCCTTTCCCAAGCAGTTGCTTACTCCCAACATGTAGACTCCATCCCCCTGCTCACAGTTGGCTCAGAATTTGATGCTGAAGAAAGACAACTGTATTTCAGCTCTGTTGATGAGCAAACACTTTATCTACTTCTGGCAGGTTGAGCAATCCACACTAAGGTCAAAGGCATGAGACAGAGCCACAGAGACCTCCCCAAGGACCAACACATGCACAGCACCAGACACCACACTCCTGCTGGGAAAGGAGCTCTGAGACTGCCTGCAAATCCACCATGACCCTGCTGGAACAGCAGCGTGACTGCCCAGCTTGTGGGGCTGCACAGATCCTGTCCCACGGGGGCCAGAGATGCTCAAGACACACCTTCACTGTGGCTTTGTTTTGTCTATGTAAAATGTGGCAATGGTTCAATAGGGCTTTGTGGCCTTATTCTTGGTTAGGGGGTAAAAATCAGGGCCAGAAAAGTTTTAATATTTCCCCATCCCCAGAGCATCCTCAGTCTCGGACCCACGCACCCCATTCTTCTGCACCACACTCTGGCCCCAGGAACACTCCTGGCCTGAGCCAGAGACAAACTGGACACAAAAATACTCTAAAATATTGCTGACCAGGCAGTCCAGCCCCTGTGGGACCCCTGTGGCCTCAGGGCAGCTTCCCTGCAGAGCTAGTGGGGAAGTCAGCTCTGTTGGAGCAGATATTCCTGTGGGAATATGCAGCATCATCCGTTGGTGTCTTGGGCTGACATCTGTGCAGATGCCATGAGAAAGCCTTGCCCTCACAAAGCCCTCACAGAGGGAGGTAGGACAGGGGTGTGCTCACAGCTGGTGGGAGCACAAGTCTGGTGCAGGACCCAAACCTGGTGGGAGGACCCACATCCTTTGGGATCAGGAATTGTGAGGGGACGGGAGTTCTCGGACTGAATCCCTGCTCTCAGTCTGTACACCGGCCCCCATCCCAGGGGCTGGAGGGTTAAATGGGGAGGGTTCGGCACCCAATCGGCGGGATGCCAAGCCCAGATTAACCAGTTGAAGACGTCACTTTCCATTATGGGAAAGGCTCCCAACCATCCCTGAAGCTTTTGGTTCTGGGGATTAGCCATCAGCATACTCAGCTCCCAGCAGAGAGCAGGGGTCTGTCGGTGTCCGTGGCCATGAGCGGGGCTGGGAGCCACTCCGAGGGGCATCGTCTGGGCAGCTGAGCACGACCATGTGGGAGTGGGTCAGGACAGCTGTGCTGCACTCCCTGTCCGCGATCCTCCTGCGCCTCTGGAAGTGGATACGGACTTTCTGGTTCAAAAATGGCCTCTTGACACTCTCGATGCTGTCAGTTGTTGCTGGGTGCCTCCTGGGGTTCCTGCTGCGGACACTGGAGCTGTCGGAGCTGGTAAGCCTGGCCAGGTCAGGGTTGGGAGGGAGGGAGATGGAGTGGGGCAGGGTGGCAACCAGCCCTGGTGCCAGTAAGGGTCCCAGAAATGCATAGTCTCAAAAGCAAATGGCTCCTGCCCAAAAAACCACCTCAGGGCAGATTTTTGCCCATGGCTTTTCTTTTTTTTTCTTTTTTTTTCTTTTGGCCAAAAAGCTGCCCACAAATGCCAAAGCTACAGGATAAATCCTGCCTCCCTCCAGTGGGAGTGAGGGGCTCTGGGATGGACCCCATGGGACTGCAAGAGCCTCCAGGTGGGATGGGAATGGGAAAGTGTGGAATGGCTGCTTGGTTTCTAGATGCTTTGTAACAGGCTTCCCCCAACACCACCAGCAGTGATGCAGTCCAAGGGATTAGTTTGTCCCTTTATGTGCCCGAGTTGTGCAGATACTCAATCCAAGCATGTTTCTGCTCTCTGGAGAAGACCCAGCAAATAAACAGAGACCTGGTGGGGAGCCTGGGAGCCTTGCAGGGGTCCTTCCTCTGGGATCCTTGGAGACAAATGCATTGGAAAAAGTGCACCTAAAAGGCATGTTTGCTCAGCACTTTCCAGGAGCACTGCGCTGTGAAACAGCACCAAGCTGATCCATGTGGCTGTGCTGACATCGGGCAGCTGGGCTGGGCTCAGCCTGATCCTCGGTGGGGCTGGGGAGCCCAGGACGGGGAATGCTGCTCCAGGGAGAGCTTGGCGGGTGCTGGAACATGTCTGTGTTGCCCACTTGGATTTAGCAAAGTCTTGTCATTTCAATTAGGCCCCTCAGCATCAGCGCAGCGGGGATGATCTGGTTACTTAATTGAAGCCGGGTGTAATCCCCTCATCCCAGTGCACACACCCGTGAGAGCCCGGCAGACGCCCACACTGGGCATGAGGCTGGCACTGTCTCGGGGCTCCAGCCCCTCATCCTGCCAAGCACCAAGTTCATCCATCCCCTGCCCTAGCCCTGCTGTGGGGCCCGGCAGCCACTTCTCCCCATTAGAGACTTTTGTCCCCAAATTCTCACCACGGAGGAGGGGCTGGAGAAGTGGCCAGTCCCTGCTTTCTTCCCCCATGGGAAAGTGTTGTGAAGGTGAGAGATCCACTGATGAAGAAATGCTGTTCAAATCTGCTGGCACACCTTGCACCTGTCTGGGCCCATCACGGCTCCCCAGGACATCAGCCACATCCAGGCCACTGTGGGACAGCACAGGGACAGCAGTGGGGAGCAATTATTTGAACAGTTGCCTTGGCTCACCTCAAAGCCTTACTATGGAGTAACCAAAAGTACTTGCTTAGCTTGGGGCCATCTCAGATCCATCCCTGACACCTCTGCAGTGGCACAGTGAAAGACAGGGGGGCAGGAAGGGAGGGAGGATGGATGGATGGATCGATGGATGGTAGGTAAATGTAGGGGTGGAGGGGTGCTGGCCAGGTCCCACAGACCCCTCACTCTCCCTCTGGTCATGGCTGTGGGATGCAGACTTTGGGGGTCTCTCTTTGCAGACAGCCCTTCCCCATGTCCCTGGGAGGTGTGCAGGGGATGAAGAGATACCACAGCATGGAAACCTTCCTCATTGCACTGAGGCTGCCCCATGGATGGGTAGGACATCCAGGCTCTCCCTGAGCTTGGCTTTGTCACCTGCACCCACAAAGTATTCCTACCTTTTGCTGCTCCCAACAGCTTCAGGGCACTTCTGCAGATGCAGCCAAGCCTCTGCTCCCTGGAAACAAGTAAAACAATGTTCAGGAGGAGCCAGCTCAGAGTTGGGGCTGGTTGAGAAAAAGGCAAATTTATCAAGTTTGAGCCCTGAACCCACAATCTTCATTCACTTCTCAGTGCTCACCTGACACACAGCTCTGATCTATGTGCAGGAGAAGCAGTATTTTTCCTTTCCTGGAGAGCTCCTCATGAGGATGCTGAAGATGCTGATCCTGCCCTTGATAACCTCCAGGTAAGACATCACCTTCTGCTCTAAAGCATCATCTTTCCATCACACTGAAGAGATGGCTCCACGACCCCTCCATTGAGGAGATCACCCCAAAACTGTCTGGGATGAGAATAACCCTGGCCCTAAGCAGCTGCCAGCCAAGCAGCATCCCCTGGCTTGGTGTACATAAAATCCAGCGATTTCCCAGCAACAGTCTGGGACAAATCCCCACATGGATGTGGTAGGCACCTGCACCCAGGTCAGACACCTGCACTGGCCGGGGTGTTTCCCTTCTTTTGGGCAGCTGGTGATGCTGGGACCCTCCATGGGCAGTTGTGGTGGGCAGCTGTTTAACCTCAAGGCAGATTCCCTTATTTAGAGGGATTTGAGAAAGTTCAGGTAGAAACCACAAGCATCTTTCAGTGCTGTGTCTGTGTTTGCAGATCCCCATTTTAGGGGCCCATACAGACCTAGAAATAAGGAACAGAACCTGCAGTCACACTCGGGCCTAAGCAAAGTCTTGGAAAGCTTACATGGATTAACATATTGTAAACAATTGCTGGCACATGCTCATTAGACACACCGAAATGATCAGCTCCTCCTTCCCTCGAGGATGTGGCATTTCTCTATTGTTTGTCAGAGTTTGCTTGTTGTCCCATTTGCCTCAGGTTTATTTTAGGGAGCAGTGTGGTCTCTATCCAGGCCATGCTTGGCCTGTGGAATATCAGCCCTTGTAGGACTGCTTTCTTTTCCCCTCCGGTATCTCACATCCCTCCCACAAGGCACTTGAGAGTTTCCCATTGCTCTCAGCCTTCCCTACAGCTCAGTGATCTTGGTTGTCCTTGTGACTGGTTCTGACCACTGTCCTGCCTGCAGGCATGGGATCTGCACAGGGCTCCCAGCAGTTTTCCTGCATGTTGAATTGAACCAGGGATTTTTCGTTTTTAATTACTGAATGATGGTGAAATGACATCTTCTGTCTACATACCACCCCGGGGGACTGGGAGCTCCCCAAACCTCATGCTGGAAAGAATCACCCACCTCAACACTGCTTTTGAAGCCTCTCTTGAGCTTCCAAAGCCCCTTTCCTCCTGGACACATGGCTGCTGAAGGGGATCTGTGGGTTGGCCATTACCTGAGCCACCCATCCCATGTGTCCTCAAGGTTGGCATTGACCCTCACAGCCCCCATCTCTATCATGTCCTGCCTGAGGGTTGTTGGGCCAGTGCTGGGCTCCACCAGCAGCTCAGCCAGAGTCTGCTGGGCTCAGAGTGTGTCTGCACACACATGCAGCCCCCAAACACTCACATTTCATAGAAACCTGGAATCTCCTGAGCTGGAAGGGACCCACAAGGATCATCAGTCCGACCCCTGGCCTGCACAGACACCCCAACAATCCCA
>JAWWEE010000075.1:4521775-4585727 GCA_035221455.1 Xenops minutus | reverse complement strand
ATAATTAATCCCTACCCCCCCTCCCCCCCCCCGGTACCGCGTGGTCCCGTCCAACTGCCGCTCCCCCCCCCTCGGACCTGGGATGGTTCCGCCCTGGGGGGGCAGGGGGGAGCGGAGAGGGGGGCCGGGTTGGGGACCCCGGGACGGGGATCTCGGAATTGGACCCCGGGATTGGACCCCGGGATGGGGATCTCCGGGAGCGACCCGGGATTGGACCCCGGAATGGGCTCCCCCGTGTCCTGCCCGGGCGAGCCGGAGCTGCGAGGGCAGCCGCGACCCCCGGAGCACCGTGCGGGGCACGGGCCGCCCGGCTCCGGGACTGCTCCCGGTACCGATGCCGGGTGGGCCTGGAGGCCGCGCTGCCCCCGCCCCTCTCCGG
Source organism: Xenops minutus (assembly GCA_035221455.1). Classification (NCBI taxonomy): domain Eukaryota; kingdom Metazoa; phylum Chordata; class Aves; order Passeriformes; family Furnariidae; genus Xenops; species Xenops minutus. The sequence continues at coordinate 4,585,348 of JAWWEE010000075.1, read as the reverse complement.
GCTGGGTCAGCGGGGATGGGGTCCCTCCCGCGGGGGGCCCGGCATGGCGCTGACAGCAGGGCTGGGGTCCCGGGCCGGCGGGATGGGTGTGCGGGGCTGTGCTGCTGCACCGGCCCCGCCTCTGCTGCCGCTCGGTGTTTGTAGTTCATTAACAGCCCGAGTGCCGGATGGACACGGCCCCGGGGCTTGGCCGGGCACCACAGCGACGGCCGCGGCGTCAGGCCTTTAAATGAGCATCATCAGGGCCTCCAAAACAACCTCATTACCGTGGCAGCCGGGCTCGTTTCGCACTTGTCATCCGCCGGGGCGGGGAGGGTGCGTGTGACGTGTAATGCTGGGGAAGGTGCCGAGGTTCAGGCTGAGGGAAGCTGTCCCCGGCCGTCCCTCGGTGCTGCAGGGAGCAGGAGGGACCAGGCGGCCCTCCCGAGGCTGCTCGCTGTGCTCCCACCCGCCCTCGGACCCGGTTTTGGCTGTGCTCTCCCGGCACAGGCAGGGCTGGCTGGGGATGCCGAGGGAACCTCTTCATCAGGGTCGCAGAATGGTTTGGGCTGGAAGGGATCTTAAAGCCCGTCTTGTTCCACCCCCCGCCACGATCAGGGACACCAATGAACAATTAAAACATTGTCCTTCTGATTTCTCTGTCACCTTTCTGTCTTTAGGGAGGGTAAAGGGTTGTTGCTCAGGACTAGATAAGGTGTATGTGGAGACTGTTCTCAGCAGGGGTTTAAGCAATGAGCACGTGTTTTCCTTCTTCCCCGAGCAAGTAAATCTGAATTTATGAACCTGTAGGCTGTCTTACCTTACACTGATAGTATAAAAAGATGAAACGGAGCCAATAATCTCACCGAAGCTTTGATTTCTGGAGTCAGGTTGCTTACTCCTCACTTGGGTAGCGTCCAAATTGTGTCACTTGGCCTCAGCCGCACTTGCAGCTGGAGCTCCCGGGGGGCTGGGGACAACCTGCACGGCAGTCAGAGTGTTTGCTGGAGGAGAGTGAAACCCATGGGGACGGAGGTGGCCCTTGGTCGGCTGGGGACAACAGGCATGGCAGTCAGTGAGTGTTTGCTGGAGGAGAGCAAAACCTGGTGGGTGAAGGTGGCCCTTGGCAGGCTGTGCAAAGGCACGGCTGCACCTGCACAGGGAGAGTTGTGCTGTGGGTCTGGGGTCATCACTGTGCTCCGTGGTCTGAACTGAGTGACAAACCCTGTGCAGCACATGCAGCACTGGTGCCTTTGCTGCTGTTTGGAGCAGCACTGGAGGTGCTGAAGTGCTTGAGTTCTGCCTGTACAGGTGCTTCGTGCAGCTCACCTTGTGCTTGCTGCTCTGCCTGGGCTTTTGATGAAGGATCACCAGCACAGCACTCTCCTGCTCCTGGCTGGAGAGGAGGTGGTGTGTGCTGTGCTCTGAATAGAGGTGACAGGGTTAATCCAGAGAGGAGGGTGGTATGTGCTGTTCTCTGACTGAACAACCTGGCAGGGTTAATCCAGACTGTGGGTCAGGTCAGCAAAGACCTTCCCCAAGCTCTCAATAAATAGCAAAGGGAGCCAGTTAGTCTGGTACAGGAGTAAAAATGGATGGAGGAGAGGGGCTGAATCAAGGAAACCTTGTCAGGAGGTTGATTTAAGGCACAGAGAGTGTTCTGAAGGGAACTTTGGAAAATCTCATGGTTTGAAGGACCAAACCTCACTTAGTGCCAGCAGCTGGGCTCCATGCATGAACACAGAGGCCCAGTTTGTCACTTTCTGAGATCTCAGATTTGAGGTTTTAAAAAGTTTTGTGACCAACTGTGGTTGAAAAGCGAGTTTCAAAATCCATTGGGTGCAATATCTGCTGTGCCTTCTCCCTAAATCCGCGTCCTCATGCCCTGAGAATTGGCTGCAGGAAGTGTAAGGGGCTGTTCCTGCGTTCTGGTGAGCTGGTGACAGTAGCTGAGGCACAGTGTGTTTGTGGGGTGACAGGTGAGCACTGAGGTTGTTCAGGCTGAGGTGCCCCAACCTCAGAAACAGCTGGATGAAGAGATGGTAGATCCCTCTACCTGAGGGCAGCTGAAGACAGAGGGTCTGGAAACCTCCTTTTTTCCAAAGGTGGTCAAGTTATGGGAGAGCTCTTACTACAAAACTGACAGCAGAGCTGGCCCCCTCCATCTCCTTGCAAAAGTGGGAATTCTCAGCCTGATGGGGAGGTCAAGTTGGCATTGGATTTATTTCCATTACTCAGGTCTCTTGTTACACAGGCTGCACTCTGCCCATCACTTACGGCCCAGAGCTGGGACAGAAGCCTCCAACATGTTCTTCAGGGTTGGATTCCTCTGCTTTAGGGACGTGAAATGATTTAACAAGGATTTACACTCTTATTGGACAGTTGTCTCGCTGTACCTGGAGCTGGAAGAGCAAAGTGGAGATCCTGGCCCCAGCCAGGTGTGCTGGGTGCTGGTGACACCTGTGTGGCCGTGTTCAAAAAGCACTGAGAGAGTGTTGATTGTGACAGCCCAGGAACAGTATTGTAGCTCTTCCCTCTATGCAGTGATAACTTTGAAGTGACTTTTGAAGGGTGGCTGGAAGCAATTTTTCCAGTGAGCAGATTAGAGATAAGAGAAGAATTCCACCCTGTGGGGCATAAGCAGTTCAATCCATGCCAACGCAATGGAGAGGGGAAATTGGAGAGAGCTTATCAGCTTGAGGAAAAATCAAATGTAAACATCATCCCCAGCATGATTATGGTTCACAGCTTAGTTGGATGTCACATGCCTGTGTGCCGTGAAATGGTGCTGGCGAGGATGATTACAGAGGGAGTCAGCCAGGCAGGAACAGGCAGAAAAACACCCTGCGCCTTGAACTCTTAAAGACCCTGCAGTTACTTCACAGTCAATAAGTCACAGCTCAGCTGCAGGGAAAGAGGAAGGCAATGGAAATAGAATTCAGGCTGCTCCGGCAAATTAATTGTTCTGTAAGATATGACTCGGCTGGAAGCACATGAGGAAGCTGGGATGATGGGCCTGGGAGTTGGGAAGGGCAGTGTGTACAGCAGGGAGATGTGGGCACTGCTGGAAGGATGCTGATCCCATTGGTATCAGTGTCAGGACAAGCTGGACAACAAGTCTCCAAGAACACAGGGCAGGGAGTGATTAATCTAATTTTCATTAACCAGCATTTGTCATTGACTTGTATATAACAGCCTGTTCCACCACTGCTGGGGCTGGGCCTGGCAGAGCTGCCACTGCCACGTCCCACTTGGGAGGTTCATGGGCCTCTCCAGAAGGGCTCCTCAGGGAATGACCTGAGTGGATTCAGTATGAGCAGTGCATAATTTAGGAACTATTGAAGTGATTCACTGACATGACCATTATGGGCTCTTGCCAGATGACAATCTTAATAAATGTGGTTTTCCCATATAAGGTGGTTGCAGCCTGAAAAGCAGCAGCAGGAATTCCAGCACTCTCTTTCTTCATGGACACATCTTTCAGTCGGCACTAGTCGAGTCCAGAAATAGTCCTGCCACAGCTATGAGATCCCCTGACAAAGACTTGAGAGCCCTTCTCATCACTTGCTGCTTCAGCTCTGTCATGTTTGTTTATTCCCATCCATCCTTCTGGGCTCCCAAGCTTATTCCCATATACCATGATTAATCTGTAGAGGCCTGGCAGGTGCCTTGCTCCTGACATGGATGCAGTACTGTGTGCTCCCTGGGACCTACTGCCATGAGAACAGTTCATCTGTGCATGTGGGGATCATTAGCTCATGACTCAAAAATCAGAAACCATTGCACCTTTTCACTGCACAGGGGAATGTGAGAAACAGAGTGGAAGTGGGAAATGTTTGCTAATCCCAGTGCAAGGAGTGTTGCCTGTGCTTAGGTGGGAGTGATCGCTCAGTGCTCCCACCAGCAGGGTAGTGACAGAGCTGCTGGCAGTGTCAGCAGCAGAAAATGCTCCCTCCTGCATCCTGGTTGCAGGAAAGTAGGAGCCAAAGCAGGTCCTGCCTTTCCTGGGTGGTCTGATCCCATGGGTGCACCGTCCTGGATCTCCACTAGAACATGAGGTGCAGGTTTCGGAGCAGGTTGCCGGGTTTGGGACTGGTTTAATGCAGAGCCTTGACACCTCTTTCCTTAAAGATGTGTGTGTGGGAAGAGGAGAGACTGTGAATGTTGGAGTCATAGAATCCCAGAGTGGCTTGGGTTGGAAGGGACCTTAAAGCTCATTTCATCCCACCTCCTTGCCATGGGCAGGGACACCTTCCAATAGACCAAGTTGCTCTAAGCCCTGTCCAGCCTGGCCTTGAAGCTCAAAAATAGCAGCAGAACAGCAGGAGATGGCTGAGGTGGGGTGTTTTCTTTTCTAGTCTCTTTTCTTTCTGAGTCTCTAACCAAGATCTCTGATAGGCCCCTTTAATTTTTTTAATAACCCAGTGAGCATGTTGCTGTCCTTCAGCCATCTCCCAGGCCTACGGGCTGAGTCGCCCTGTGAACATGCCCAAGAACATAATTTCTTAGTCACATCAGACTGACTGTCTGATCAGAAGCTATTTTGAAGTGTTATGCAGGTACAAAGCCCCAGTTGTTTGGTGTTGTAGTTACTGTTTTACATATAAACACACACACACCCGTCTTCATGGTCTTTCACCATTTCTAAATCCATCTGTGGTGAGCGCAGGAACTCAAAGGAGCAAAATACTGTTGTTTTCTCTAAGTCTTTAGCAAAGCAGAACTCCTAGCCAAGCACACTCTGTGTGTTTGCTGCCTGCTGAGGGTGAGTGTGCAGCCACTTGTGTTTTCCTTGAATGGGAAGGATTCTGGGATGAGGACACGTGCTGTGCTGAACCCTACACGGGGCTGCTGGCTGTTTTACCATGGGAATGCACACTCAGCCAGGAAAAGGCAGGAGCACAGCAGAGAGAGAAACCAAGGCACTGCGAAGGCCTGAAAGCCAAAGGGTGTTTAATGCTGAAATGAAACAGCAAAAGCACAACAAAGAGGAGGGTCATGTAAAAAACCGAAGTTGTGGCCTGTGTGAAGTGGATTTGCTCTTGATTCTCATCTCCAGGGACAGTCCCAGCAGAGCCTGGGTGTTGCTCACCTACCTGCGTGGGGAGTGTGTGCCAAAGGAAAAGCATCTGCTGGCCTTCCCAGGCTCTCCACTTGCTCTCTGCATGGCTCACAGACCAAGTCCCTGGAGGGGGAGCCTGGCTCCTCCAAGAGCCCTACATAAGCCAGTGATCATAAGGTGATGTTGGGGCTTTTCCTCCTTTAGGTAGGTCTCAGTTGCTAGGAGCCTGGCACTTGTTTGTTTCAGTTTTTCAGTGTTACCAGTAGCTGGGTTAACCTCAGGACTTTATGGGAAGCATTTTCTGTAAATAAAAAGCTGAAAGTGATCAGAGAAGCTTTTCTGTCACTTTGTCTCCTCACCCACATATTTAGCAGAAAATGCTGTCAACCCCTAATTAAGTGTCGTCTTCTTCCATGGTGTGTTCTTGTGGCTTCCCCAGCTTATGTGTGGGTTTTGGCACTGGCTTGTGGTGAATAACCTGGGCTGAGTCAGAGGACATGCTGCAGTGGGAAGGGGATCTGGGGCCTTCAATGTGCTGGGTTGCCCTGGGTGTTCACAGCCCGGCCAGTGCCGCTGGTCACCATGAACTGTGACAGGAGAGGCTCCGGGAGAGGCTGCGAGTCTTTCACTCTGAGTTACCCCTTCCAGCTTTCTCTGAATACAAAAACCAAGCACTCTTTCCTAATTCTGTTTTAAAAACACAAATGTGTACAACTAGGGAGTCAGTGTGTGATGTGAAGGGTTCTCTTACTGTCTTTGCTGTGACGGAGAAGCAGGCTGGAATAATTGATATGTGATGAGCATGTTCTTTAGAGATGCCTGTGAGAAGAGCTGTCCCTCTGGATAAGTGCTCGGCTCTGCAGCCTTTGGATCTGGAATTGCAGAAAACAAACCTCAATATGTCCTTTATGGTTGCAGACTCATCGAGGGGGCACAGTCCTCACTTCCTCTGTAATCAGCAGTATCTGCATGTTCTCTTTGCAGAAATTGCTACTGGAGAGGGTGGGAAAGACTTCCTGGGAAAAAAAGAGAAGTTGAAAGCCAGCTCTTTGCTTCTCTGATGCCTCCATCATTGCAGGCTTGCCTGTTGCATGAGGACTGTTAGGAAGGCAAGGGCCTACATTCCAGGAGCACACCTGTAGCTGCTCCTGCTGCCTAAGGCGTTCATTGATCTGGCAAAGGGAACCAGGTTATGGCCTGGGGTTTGTCACAAGACCAGCCTGGGCAGGTCCACATCCCAGCTGAAAGGACCTGGAGATTAGCTGAGCATGGGAACAGCACAGGCAGCAGTGCCTGCCTTTGTTCTGGGTGAAGCAGCTCAGACTCCTATACTGGGAGGAATTAATGGATTACAAGACAAGGGCAGCTTTGCCTTGTGATCACTAAAACACAGCAGCACTGCTAGTGCTGTGGCTGGTGGGGAACTCAGTGCTGGTGAGAGTCCACTGAGCTCAAACACTGCTTTTCCCTTTACTACACAATGTTCCACCTCTCCCAGCCACCAAGGGGAATGAGATTTGGTTCAGCTTGTGCCATGTGCTCTGGCTGCTGCTGTTAAGGCTTTCCTGCCTCTGTTCTGGATGTGCCATGGTCCTTTTCGTGCCTGCAGGAGCTCTCACATGGGGTTGGTGGCTCCTGCAAAATGAGTTTTCTGTGCTCCAAGGGTCTGCGTAGCCATTGAGTTGGTAACTCTTTGTTTAAGCATGATGATGCTTTCTCTGACAAAGCTCTGTCAAACTACTGACTCTTCACGTTCAAGTTGTCTGTGTTCCTGTGCTGTGGCAGACACCTCCTAATGTCTTCTCCAGAAGATGTGATTGTGCTTTGACCTCAGCGAGTTCCCAGAGGAAAGGCAGCTCACCAGAGGAAAGGAGTGCTGGGCTGGGAGCCAGTCGGGTCTCTAACTCCTTCACTGAATTTAGTAAATCAGAGTAATTCCCCAGCTGTTTCATGTTTTTTCCGTAGGAGGCAAAGAGATCTGCTGCTTTTGGGGCTGGGGAGCTGAGTTCACAGTCATTTGGCAGAGCCAGTGTTGCAAGCCTGTCCTTAGTGTGACCCAAAGTCTGGGCACATCAGGATGCTGCCCCTGAAAATGGGTGTCTTGGGTGTGTGAGACTGTGGTGGTGACCATGTTGTGGTTCTGCAAGAGTAGAATTAGTCAAGATTGTTTTGCCTGTTCATTTTCTGCCTTGCAAGATGTTGTTTAAACTGCTAGTTAGATTTTTCTTCCTGTTGGAGTTTGCCATTCTCAGTTGCTGCTTTACATTCTGTCACCCCAAGTAAGTGAAGGTCCAGATCTCCAGAGGCTGAGATGACCACTGAGACCAGTGAAGTACAATGCAGTGGAGCTGAGGACTAACACAAACCCATGGGTAATCTCCATTAAAACAGCATTGTTTGCAAAGTCAGTCCCTTGTGAGTTCAAGCTTGATGCCCAGACTTGCTTTCTGCCTCCCTGGTTAAGGCTGGGTGCACCCCACCTGCACGTACCACCTGAGCAGAGGGGTCCTGCCAACCCCACATGGGTTAGGAAGGCCAGGGAGGAGTGGAGAAGGTAGAATAAAAGCAATTCCCCCTGTATTTAAAGTAGGAGTAATGTAGGTCACCTTAATCTGCTCTGCCTCCTCCCCTTCCTGGGGGATAGGAGAATGTCATGGCCCCGAGCTGCAGGTGATGGTGAGGTGGGACCACTCTTGCCTTGCTGCTGTCTGCTTGTGGAGCATCCTGAGACCTTAGCAGGCTTCTCTATGAGTTTATTGCCTTCCAAAAAAAATCAAATAAAACTCTCCAACAGCAGAGCAGAGCAGTGTTGTTTCTGTGCATGAGATGAATGTCTTCAAAGCGTTCCCAATTATTTTTTAGGATAGAATTCCTGGTTCGTGGGTGGAACTGTGATTCTGTTTAAAGGACAAATTAACAGCATCCTCCTGAGCTCTTGTATATTTACCTGGTTTTTCCTCAGTTCCAGCTGGGCAGCAGTGCAGTGACAGCACTGCTTCAGACGCTCTTCCAGTGCTGGTCCTGTCAGCCCTCCAGTGATTCTGTCAGCTCACAAGAGCTGCATATGGATTTTCATCTCATTCAGGGCTGTCTCAGCTCAGGTAATTAAGGCCACTTGACACCAATTTGAGCAACTTGAGTGAGAGCAATTTGGGTTGGTACATGGATACAGCCCACAGAGGGTTCAGAGCACTTGAGGAGTATTTTCATGTAATTGGTAAGTTTTGAGAGATTTTGTGAAATCCTTCCAAAGCTCAAGACTCATCTCCAAAGTCCTGTAGGGCTCCCAGCAGACGGCAGTGCCTGAAACCAGGGAGCTGTAGAATCATAGAATGGCCTGGGTTGGAAGGGACCCACAAGGATCCTCAAGTCCACCTCCTGGCCCTGCACAGGACAACCCCAAGAATCCCACCCTGTGCCTGAGAGCGTTGTCCAAATACTTCTTGAGTTCTGTCAGAGTTCAGGTGATCTCAGCCACATGCACATCAGTGGTGGAAGCACCAGCAGCAGTGAGTCCTGCTCACCTCCTCTGTCAACAGATCTTGAGGGTTACTGAGATGGAACACAGCTGGTTTCTGCTTTTGGAGCCTCCTCATTATTGGTGCCACTTTGTCTGTGGTGGGTCCCACAGAGGGGGCAGTCCACCTCTGGTGTCCATTGATTTTACTTGAAGTTCTGGGGAACTGAGAGGTTGAAGAAAAACTTCAGGTTTGGCATAAGGCCTAGAAACACAAGTGTGCCTTGTACAAAGTAAAAGAAAGGTGATGAGCTGGAGCTTTCCATGGCCACTGGTCGGTCTTTCCACAGGATGCCTGACTGTTCTCAGTGTAGGGTTGTGAACTGAAGCTGACACTGGCTTTGTGACACTGATGGTATTTACCACACAGGTCAGTGGACAGAGAGGGAAGAGCCCCAGGCAAGGCAGAAGGGATGGACTTTGTTAATTGCTCTAAAAAATCAGGGAAAATGTGCCTGTGTCTTCATGCTGCCGTGTTGTGTTTGGCGCATTCTGTGACCTGGGCAGAGGCACAAGGAAATGTTGCCAAAGCCTCTGGTGTGGGCAGAATGCAGCAGCTGATGACAAAGATGCTGCGGTAGTTTTCTTTCTATAGTTTCTCTGCACATCTGATGGACCAGATTTTGTGGATTTTTCAGTGCAAAATTGTCCATTGCTGCATTTTTCAAAGAGAGGCAGCTGGCTAAAATCCTCCTCTGGCTGAGTGCTCCTTCCCTGAATGTGCTGATGGCACTTCAGCAGTCACAGTCACTCCACTTGGATGCTGATGTGGAACTTTGTTCTCTCTCTGCTTTCCTGTTTCCAGAGTTTCTGTCAGTGTAGCTAGTTCTGCATCCCCATGCCAGGAGGAAGGGGTGGTGTGCTCGGTCCCATGTGCAGCCAGGAGGGCAGATGTAATACCTGAAACTGCTTGTCTTCTCTCTAAATGTCACTTTTAGCTGAGTGTCATCTGCAAAATGACAGTTTTCCTCCTCTCTGTACGTGTTGGGTGCCACTCTCTCCATCTGGCTGCTGCGTGTTGATGGGGGCAGTGTACAAAACGGCAGAGAATTTACTGGCAGAAATGCAAACTATAGAGATGTAAAACAGTCCTTGACTTCAAAGCTGGAACAGAGAGAGCAGAAAATGAAGCTGAAGTCTCAAAGCTGTGCTTGTCATTGTTAATGACATGCTCAGCTACAGACACTTGCTGAGGTAGAATCCAGAAATAGGGCCCCGTTTTTCAGTCTGGCCTAACAGGTGGGGATTATTTGGAGTTTTAATAGCACATGTTATGGGGTGATTTTTGTGTTGGTAAGGACTGTTTGTTCAGTGATAAAGAGCTGAAACCTGGTCGGTTAATAATTACCTTTGCTTAATTTAATGCTTTTTTCCCTTGTAATTCATGCAGTCCAACTCCTGGCCCTGCCCAGGACACCCCAACAATCCCACCCTGTCCCCCAGAGGATCATCCAAACCCTCTTGGAGCTCTGGGAGCCTTGGGGCCGTGCCCAGTGCCCTGGGGAGCCTGGTCAGTGCCCACCACCCTCTGGGGGAAGGACCTTTTCCCAATATCCATCCCAACCCCGTGGCACAGCCCCAGCCCTTCCCTGGCTCCTGTCCCTGGTCCCAGAGCAGAGCTCAGCCCCTGCCCCTCCATCTCCCCTCGGGAGGAGCTGCAGCCCCCGAGGAGTCTCCCCTCAGTGTCCTCTGAACCAGCCAAGTGCCCTCAGCTGCTCCTCAGACCCTTCTCCATCTCTGTGTCCCTCCTTTGGACACTCTCCAAGATCTTTAGATCCTTCTGACATTGTGACCCCCAAGCTGCCCCCAGGACTCGAGGTGAGGCCTCCCCAGTGCAGAGCAGAGCAGGACAATCCCCTCCCTCACCGAGCTGGTGATGCTGGGCCTGATGCTGCCAGGACACTCTGCTGACTCAGGTACAGCTTGGCACTGACCAGGCCCCCCAGGTCCCTTCCTGTGGTGCTGCTCTCCAGCTTCTCGTTCCCCAGTCTGTCCGTGCATCTGGGGTTGCCCCATCCCAGGGGCAGGATCTGACACTTAACCTCATTAAATGTCACATGGTTGGGGATTGCCCAACCCTTATATTTGTCAGGGTCTCTGTGCGGGGCCTCTGTCCTTGAGGGAGTGATCATCTCCTCCCGTCTGGGAGGGGAGGAAATTCACTCAGCAAATTCACTCAGGACTTTCGAGTCCTGTACCCAAGTTGCCCCCACCACTGGCACTGCTTTCCCTGCTGGGGCAGCCTGTAATACCTCTCTATTTTTAGCCATTTTGCTGAGAAGTAGCTTAGGGGCTACTTCTTAGGAAAGCTTATGTTCATGAAATCCGAACCAGCAGCTCTCTCCTGGCGGCATGGGGTCCATCCCCACCAGGACTTTATGAACTTCGATGGTAAGTTCCTTTGCTGTTCACAGTCACACATAGCAGTGGCACAGAACATTGGAAATTTAAGATAACAGTATCTTGCCAAAAAGAGCAACATCAGTTATTCACTATCAAAATACACTAATATAAACTTAAGCCTTGGAGAAAACAGAAAACATGTCCAGACCTTGAAAAGAGACTTAGAAGTGTCTCCTGCCCTTCACAGCTCAGCCTGGGTTGCCATGAGCCCACACTGTGGGTGCTGGCACAGGACTGTGCAAGAGCTCAGTGATGCACTTAGGCATTGGTTTAGAAAATATCTATGGAAACTGCTCCCACCTTGGATATTTTGCCCATCAGATGCATCTTGTGCAGTTTTGGGGGCAGACACTGACCACCATGTTTTTGCTGCAGCCTCATGTCCGGTTTGGCCACCATGGACTCCAAGGCCTGTGGGAAGATGGGGGTGATCACCATCACCTACTATCTTTGGACAACTTTCATAGCAGTGACTGTGGGGATCATCCTCGTGGTGAGCATTCACCCTGGTGCAGCTGCACAGAAGGACAACTACACTGTGGGGAAAGTGGTGCTCAGCTCCGCTGATGCGTTACTGGATTTAATCAGGTACATCACAGGATTTCAGCAGGAGGCAAGTTTATGATAGCCAGATCTTCCCAGAAGGCCCTGAGTTCCCAGGAGACACTGAGATCTCAATGGAAATAGAAGAACCACTGGCCAGGTGGTGGTACCTCCAAGCCCAACAATGTGGGGCTCTTTTCTCCCACCACACATACCCCTGACCACTGTCACTGCTGCTGCTCTCCCAAAGCCACCAGCAAACAGAGCAGACAGATTCACACTCCCTGCAAGGCTCAGGGGTTCTCCTCTGCAACCCCAGCCAGGACATGCCAAGCCCAGAGCTGAGCCAGAGCTGGGGTAAAGCAGGAGGCGGGGTGACCTGGGGAGGGGGTGCAGCACAGACCAGGGGCTAGGGAGAATCTCCATCCCTGGAGGCATTCTACTGACTGGACCAGGCTCTGAGCATTCTGTTCCAGCTCTGAGACTTCTGCTACAGGTGGCAGATGTCTGTCCCAGTCTCTGGCTTTCCATGTTTATGTAAGCCATGTTTCCTGTTTATGAGTGCTTCTCAGTCCTGCTCTGCTGAGCTTCCAGCCTCTCTTTGCCCTCTGCCTGCAGAGGACACCAAGCTGGTGTGGGCTGTCATGTCCTCCTCTGGGCCCTCCATGCTCACCAGAGGTGCTTCCCAGGGCACTCCCTGTGCTCTCACAACACACTTTAACCTCCATGTCATTGCTGTCTTACAGAAACATGTTTCCTTCTAACCTGGTTGAAGCTTCATTCCAGCAGGTGAGTTCACCTGGTCCCTCTGCGGGTGGCTGGGATGGTGCTCAGCCCTACATGGGGCTGCCTCTTTCCCCATCCACAGCCTGGACATTGAGCCCCTCCTCCCTCCCCCTTCCCTTTTCCCCCTTTCCCTTCCTCTCCTTTCCCTCCCCTCTCCTGTCCCTTCCTTTCTCCCATTTTCCTTCCCTTCCCCTTTCCTCCTTCCCCTCCCCACTCCATTCTCACCTTAAGGTGGGCACCTGAAGGCAGGAGGGTGCTGGGGGGGCACAGGCTCACAGGGACCCCCATGGCTGCCCTCTGCCTGGGAGGGTCCTGTACAGAAAAAGCACGGTGTCCCTTCCCTCCGTTCCTGCTCCTGTGCAGCAGCTTCCCAGTCCCTGGGGAATGAATGGCAGTGGGGCAGGCAGGAGGCACGGGGGAGGTTGGGGTGGGCAAAGGGGACAGGCTGAGGAAGGGCCAGGTAGGGTGGAGGGAGAGGGAAAACAAGGAAACTCGTGGCATTTGGAAAGCAGTGGTAAAGCCCCCAGGAGGAGGGACGGGGGGGGGACCACAGTGCTCTCCCAGTGCTGTGCTGGGATCCTGCAGGGACCCAACTCACCCCCACCATGGGTCTGCCTGGCAGCCTTGGCCAAGGACGGCTGTGCTGAGGTCTGCAGGGAACAGCCACAGCTCCCCTTGCCTGTCTCTTGCTCCTTATTTACACTAGACTTTTACTGCCTGGAAAGCAAACTTTGAACCTCCAGCACCAGCCAGCCAAGGACTGGCTTGCCTCCCTGTTCAGAGTAGGATGGAGCTCATGCTAACAGCACACTACCTTCGCTTCTTTTCTTCTGTTCCAGTATCGAACTGTTCTTGTCCCGGTGGTGAAGTCTCATGGCTTTCCAAAGGTCCCAGGGAAACCTGTCAACTTTATTTACTTTGCACCTGATGACCAAAACCCTGAAATTCACCGGCCAGTGTTCCTCGAGCTGACGCCGTCTCCCGAGATGACCTACAGGGCCCTGGCCGGGACCAGCAATGAGATGAACGTCCTGGGGATCGTCATCTTCTCAGCGACAATAGGTACCTGCTCCTCCAGAGCAGGGCTGGGGCACAGCTGCAGCCCAGGGCCCAACTGCTGCAGCCACCACACTTAACCCGAGGGAGAGATGTGGGATGAGGTTCTTTCAGCTTTAACTGCTCCAGTCCCTGGGAACTGAGCCCAGCACGGAGCTCCTACCAAGACCCCCGTCAGTACCTTCCATAGTGGAGCTCACTAAAGCTGCAGGCACTGGGAAGGCTGTTTTCTCCCCAGATTTCCCATATGAGCTTTCATGCAGGTCCTGAGGGTTTTCAAACCGTAACATAAACTGGGAGATCTTATTCATGAAGTCTGAAGTGAGGTGTAACTTAGCAGAGGCTGCCTGGGACACAGCTCATCCCAACAATACAAACACTTCATGCTGAGTGTTCAGCCCCTTCAGGTGCAGGATGTCACAGTTGGGCCAGAGTTGGTACTGTCACAAATATATGGGAATTTACAATAGGAGTTTCTGAAGGAGGTAGGGAAGCATTCTGTGTTGAACAGCTTGCACTCCTGTGTGGACAAGGTGCTCGGCAGCAATTTTGAGAACGAAGATGAAGCAGAGGTTGTGCAGAGACACGTGCAAGAGAGAAGGAGGTTTAAAGGGGAGAAAATCACTGAAAGGAAGAACTTGGAGCTGGCTCAAAGCATAAGAGGACATGGGGTCCAAGGCTGAGCAAGAAAGGGAGGGAGTGATCAGGAGGGAAGAGTAGGAGGCAGTGAGATGAGCATGGGGGTAGGATTATGTGCAGATTTAGAGGTGAGGGCAAGGAGCTTAAACTCTGTGTATAAGGAACCAAAAAGCCAATTAGAGGATTTGAGGGGTGGAGGCAGCAGTGCCAGCACAACACGAGTGCACTGGACTGTGCTCAGAGCCACAGAGCACCAGAGCAGCCAGTTCTAAAGGCCACGATACAGAGAGGGGAAGACCACAGTGGGACTGGGCAAAGCCAGACCCACTGACAGATCCTTACAAACAGGAGATGCTTCTGGCAAAATCCTGTGCCACCAACCAACACCCTCTGCAGACCCTGAAAGCTCAGGGAAAGTGCTGAGCTCCTGCCCACAGGACACGTGCCCTCCTACAGCCCTGCCAAACCTGCAAGAAGCCGCTTTTCTCCTCTGAGATTACACTTCACCACCCCTCTGGCGTGGGAGTGGGATCAGCCCGAGTTAGGAGGCAGCGGGAGATCACCTGAGCCATCCCCAGCCACCAGCTGCACTCCCCATCGTCTGTCCAGGAGGGATTAGAGCTCCACAAAGCCACAGACGAGAGCATCACCTGCACTGGGCATGGGTATCTTGATAAAGGGCATTCATACACCCAAAGGAGGCTTTCCCTGCAAAGAGAGGTCTGGCAGAAAACAGGAGAGGGACAGCGAAGGCACCACAGCCCCGTGGAGCAGGGAGGGCATTCAGCTTGTTCAGCAGAAACAGCTTGGGAAACAGGATCACCTCCTCAGAGCAGCAAGGCAGGGAGGCCAGGGGGAAGCTGGCTGAGGCTTCAGCAAAGGGTATTTGTGTCCAATACCAAAATTAGGCAATTTGTGGGTCCGAGACCAAGGCATCCATACAGCATCCACTGGATACCAGAGGGATTTTGTTGTAGATGGTGACCCCATACAGCTACCTCAGCTCTGACAGTCCCTCCACTGTCACTGAGCATCTTAGTCCTCTCTGTTGCTTTTGAAATCCAGAAAAAGGTAGAGATGTCAAGTTCCTTGCAGGAAGCTGCCTGTTTGGTAGGGACATGTCTCCCAGATCAGCTCTATAGGACCTGAGGAGCAATGACTTTCTTCCAAAGCAGCTGTGTTGGCCACCAAATACCACATGAACATCCACAGAGCTGAGATTTAAACATGACAAGCCTTGTCTCATTTCTGAAAGTCCTGGTAGAGGTGACTCTGTCTCAACTCTCCTCTGAGCAAGGCAAGAGATCCAATCACCCACCAAGAGCCTCTCAGAGTCCTCAGCCCTTAACACTGAGGAGACATGAGCAGAACAAGACAGGATTCTATCTATATTCTTCTTTTCTAAGCTAAAGCAGATGCCTGCACAATGCATCAAAATTAATTTTAGCCAACACAGAAAGGACGTGCACTGGGCTGAAGACACGATGGGAAATTGCTCAAAGGCTCCTTTTCCCTTTGCTTGATGAGTTCCTGGGAAATCTCCCAGCCAGTGAAAGCCATGAGATTTAACACTGGCAGACCAGACAGGACCATAACCCCTCCTAAGCATTCCTGTATTTCTACTCTAGTATTCTCTCAACAGAAAATTAGGCTGGATTAGGTTGATGCAACAACATCAAAAGAAAACGAGACTTAAAGAGAGGAGGCTTAATGCCTGTATCTAAGCAACTCAGTCGGATCCTTCCTGACATATCACTGTACAGCCACATGTGTTATCACCACCAGGGAACAGCCTGTGAACCACCAACAGGCCACTGGTGAGGAACAGCCCTGCCCAGGAGGGAACCCAGAGCGGCCGCTGCCCGTGGGACTGGGATCCTGATTGCTGCTGGAGCGCTCCGAGTGGCACACGTGGCATGTGGCCAACCTGAGCAAGGGCAGGGACGCAGCACAGAATCACATCCTCAGCTATAGAGAACCTTACCAGGCTTTGTCCTTTAAAAAAATCTTTTGCTGCCAGAGCTCATTATTCTTGTATTACCAAACAGCAATCCAGCTATCCACCTAATCCAGCTAATCCACAGTTGATCCACCCTGGGAAGTGACTCTTCCAGTACTGACCTGCAGTGAAGTTTATCTGTTTTCTGTGCAAGGAACAGTCCAAATCCTGGACTTTTGTCCGGTGGGGTTTTGTGAGAAAAGGCCAGCTGCTTGTGGTTGCTTGGAGCAGAGAATGGCCGTGACTTGTGAGAGCATGTGGCAACCTGTTCTGTCTGAGCTTGCCCAGTGATCCCTATTCTGTGGCCACCAGAGCCTCCAGACACTTGGCCCGACACGTGCTGCTCCTGTGCTGCTCCTGAGTAACGTAACCCACTGTGCTTGGTTGCAGGACTTCTCCTGGGAAAAATGGGCGAGCGAGGAGCCCCCCTGGTTAACGTGTGCCAGTGTCTGAACGAAGCAGTTATGAAAATTGTCTCCATGGCTGTTTGGTAAATCTGGGTTTGATTATTTTCTTTCCTGTTGTCTAATGGCAATGCTGGTCACACCTCTGCAAATATCTGCTATGAGCACTGGATTTGTTTTCATACAACTGTACCACACACTACCAAATACTGCAGCGTCTGTCATGCAGTGCTTCAGGCATTGCTGAAGCCTCATAAATAATTTTTATGCTTATTCTTTGCAGGTACTTCCCCTTTGGCATTGTATTTCTCATTGCTGGAAAGATCCTGGAGATGGAAGATCCATCGGTTATAGGACAGAAGCTGGGACTGTATGTCATTACAGTAGTGTCAGGGCTTGCCTTCCATGGAATTATCATCTTACCTCTGCTTTTTGTGCTCATAACTAAGAAGAACCCCTTTGCTTTCATTCAGGGGATCCTGCAAGCCTTGCTGATTGCCTTAGCTACATCCTCCAGGTACAAAAACGTGGCTGAAAACTGCCAATACCACTGAGTAGAGATCTGGTTTAGCAAGGGAGACATGGCTGTGTATGGCCAGGTGAGCTTTGTGAGGTCAGGTGTAACTCAAAAGGAAAATTATGCTCCACTGTTTGAAATTAAAATACTCCTGTTTTTTGGGGAAAGCAGGTTCTTGGCCCTGCCCTGGCCTCAGTGTGACTGCAGATTGGGGGGCAGCTCAATGTGCCCTTCCACTCATCCTCTCCTGGGGTTTTCCCAGACCAAACCAGCAACATTTCTGTGTTTGTGTATATATTTGTGCTTTTTTTAAGTGCTGCAGTTTTCTTTCCACGAATTCAAACTAGAACTGTTGTAGGTGCTTTATAAAACCACGTGGGGTTATGATCCTGGGGTTTAACCAAAAGCATCAAAAGCTCTCCTGAACACTTTTCTGACAATCTAAAATCAACTGTTTACCCCAAATTCCTCCACAGAAAAATGCTGTCTACTTTGAAAAGATTTTATAATTTTAGATTTATCTATTGTATTTTCATTGAAAAACATTCTTTACAAAAATGAAGAAACTTTACACTATAAACTACCATCCTTTCTGGTTGACATAAGTTCAAATATTTTCCTAGAAAACATTTGACCAGGCAAAGGGTTTTTCTGGCCTCCCTGTTGCTTCTTCACATAATCCCAATAAAGCCACCGAAGACAGTGCCTCCCTTCCCTAGTACCCACTGCTGCAGGTGTTTCTGCAGCTCTTAATGACCTGGCCTCCTCCTGAACCCGGGTCTCCAGCTCCATTTCCATCAGGCTTCCTCCTGCCTCTGCTATGCAACCAGCTAAGCAAGCCGGAGAGATGGCACACAGGGATAGAGGGAACACCCTGCTCCTTGTCCCAGCCCCATGGTCTGTGCCTGGGGCTGGGGGCACTGTGCTGTGCTCTGCACCCAGCTCCTTTCCAGAAGCAGTCCCTGTTTCCCAGAGTCTCTTTCAATCCCATCAACTTTTTTTCTGTGGTCTCCTTTCATCCACTCATTCTTCTTCCTCCGTGTCCTCATCCCACCTCCCGTGGGACAGCTCATGTCTTCCTGCTAGAAAGAAACAGGAGAGGTTAGGGGGTGCAGGAGCCAAGGCAGCCACCCCTTGCGCCCATGGCAGGGAAGAGACAGATGAGGACCACGGGGTCTGGCTGGATCCCAGCACAGCCAGTGCTGTCCCACACTGTCCCATGCTCCAGGAGGTGTTGCAGGATTAACACAGGGACCAGGGATGCACAACAGAGCTACAGCCATGGCACAGAGCTGGTCAGAGTGGTGCCTTCAGCCACTGAAGTGACATTCTGACATTTTCTCTCACAGCCTGCAACTCACTCAGCTAATGATGTCCTTTCCCCAGGTGGTACGAGCTGAGGAGTCTCTCATGGCTACAGCAATTAGTGCAATACTGCTGCCATTCACGTTCGAAGGGCTGGTGTATCTGTCCCATCACAGTGACTTCCTGCTTATAAAGCTCAATGCAAACGACAGAGACAGTTACTGATCATTTCTTGTCCTGCAGCTCAGCCACCCTGCCCATCACCCTCAAGTGTCTCCTGGAGAACAATGGCATAGACAGGCGCGTGGCCCGGTTCGTGCTGCCCGTCGGTGCCACCATCAACATGGACGGCACCGCGCTCTACGAAGCGGTCGCTGCCATCTTCATCGCCCAGGTCAACGAGTATGAACTAGATCTGGGACAAATTATAACCATAAGGTAAACGTTTCTTTGCAGCAGCAGAACTATTTCTCTCGATTCCTATTTACAGACATTAGGACAATCTCACTTCTCCCATTTGCATAGATGCTAGTGAACACAGTAAACTTTGCTGGGATGCTGAGGAGCAGAGACAGGGGCAGCACGTCCCAGGGAAATCTGGGCTGGGCTCTGTACCCAGAATCTGCTGCAGGTCAAGAACTTTGGCTTAGGGAAAAGCCCAGCAGCACAGACAGCACAGCTGGAGCAGGTCAGCACTTGAAGGCCAACGGGTTACCTGAGCACAGAAAGGTTTTTGCAGGTGCCACTTATTCCCCTTCAGGAAAAGGGTATCTGCATTTTCCAAACAGGGAAATAAAGCACCTGAACAGATAATTAAGCACAATTCCAAACACTTAGCAATTTTAAGCAGGGGCTCCTTCCCTTGAAGGCAGAGGGGAGCTGTGCAAGCACAGAGCCAGGACACCTGCTGCCAGCTCCTGCTGTGCACAGGCAGAGGTTCAGGATGGCTCCCAGGAGCAGGAAGGTGGAGAAAGCCAGATGCCATCCAATCCTTCCACACAGGAATAACTTACTTTTCCACGCAAACACACTCCTGTGAATTGCGCAGCCGCCTTCTCTTTGCAGCATCACGGCCTCGGCCGCCAGCATCGGCGCCGCCGGCATCCCGCAGTCCGGGCTCGCCACCATGGTCATCGTGCTCACCTCGGTGGGGCTCCCGACCGAGGACATCACCCTCATCATCGCCGTCGACTGGGCTCTGTAAGTGCTCTCCAGACCTGCTGCGGGCAGATGCCGAGTGCCAGTTCATGGTGACGCATCTTCATCTTGATGGATGAAATTGGACTGATCTCGAGACAGAAACTGATGATGGATTATACTTGTAACAAACAGAACACACAGCTTGTGAAATGTCCCATTTTAAAGTAGTAAGATAAAAGCAAAGCAAATCATTAGGTGAGAAACCACACAGAGCAGGTGCTGAGTTAAGGAACTGACACGTGGGTGGCTGGTTTACACTTCACAGACCCCTCTGGGCAGAGAGAGAGAACAGTGCCAAGTATCCTGGCTGCTTTTCTCTTTCTTTCACTTAAAGGAAGGGTAACACAAAGCCAGTTGAACCTTTCAGCATCACAGGGTACCCACCACCATCACCTGTGATCTACTGACGTGAGAGGCGCCTGGGTAAACAAGACAGGTGCTGTGGTTGGATCTACAGGATTTTCTCCCTGAGACATATCTCAAGGAGTTTTATGACTCACTGAGGCAGTTCACCTCCACAGTGGGCACAAACGATGCCAGTGCCCCAGTTTGGAGGTGACATAGGCAGGTCCATGCACTGAACACATTCAGGGTGAGAGAGATGTTGCCCCATTGCTGTCACAGCACAGAGCTCACAGAGACATTGCAGGGACTGTTTTCTCTCTGTATTTGCAAAACCATCACAGCCCTTGGCTCACCTTGCCATTAGCAACACCCTTGGGACATTCAGGATGGGGACTGAAATGTTCCAAAGCCGCCACCACCCCGGGCATGTTGCCTGTGGCCACCCCCTGCCCCCTCACGCTGTCTCTCCCCCAGGGACCGGCTGCGAACAATGACCAACGTCCTTGGGGATGCTCTGGCTGCTGGCATCATAGCACACATCTGCAAGAAAGACTTTGCCCCAAAGCCCCCCTTGGTATGTCCAGTGTGGCTGGGAGGGCAGGGGAACTCGGGACACAGCAGCACAGACACAGGGCACAGGCTCACTCCAGAAATTAAAATTGTGCTCTTTCTTTTTGCAGCAAGACCCAGTGAGCAACACGGACAAGTTTCCTTCCACAGAGACCTCACATCTGCATCCCAAAGACAACATGATTGAAATAATTGAAGAAACCTTGGTAGATTGGACAGGAGTTCACTATAACATCTGCCAGGTCTAGATCACGGCATTCCTACTCTGAGGAATGGCATCTTGGTGCTAAACACTGACACTGTGTCATGTATGGATGCTCTGCAAGATAAAGGCCTTAATTGGCACAAAAAGTGGGCAAATCCTTTCTATCCTTTTAAAACTGTTGGACTCTCTGGCAGACACCCAAGGGGCACAGCTCTGCTGGTGGGACAGGGAGCCACCTCCTCCCTGCACCTGAGGACACAGCTGGGAGCTCACTGCCCTGTCTGAAATGGCTGGGTTTCAAGGTTTTTAACTCCCATTTTCCCACTTCAGCTGTTTTTGAAGGTTAGGGAGGTGACCAGGTGTTAGCAGACTGGATTTGGTGAGAATGCAGCAGGGATGGGACAACTCTGACCACTCTGGCCAGCAGCTCTCCACAGCAGGCCAGGCTGTGCTCCAGAAGCTTTTGTTTTCCTTATTGTAGAGATTATTTTTCTAAATCATTGCTTTTTATTTTATTACTGTGTTCTCATCTAAAAACTAAGATTAAATGAATTTTTGTCCAGAGCTAAAAATCCAAGTTGGACATAACTGGATTTCCCAGCTGTCATGTTACAGACTGAGCTGTTCCACTCTCAGCAGGAACGGTGGGATCCACTGGCTGCAGGGATGGAAGGACCAGCTGTACACCTGTTTCTACGGCTGTTTTATTACACTGAACTAACTGACCAGGCCCAATTGCAATTGTGTTGATTTTCCCATCTAAAGATCTGTCCCTAAGCTCAAATTCCAATTACAGCCTTAAAATCCAGGCTTCCCAGGGCAGCCTTCTCCACAAAAGCCTTTTATATCAATGATTCATGTCACTGAATTAATTTCTCTCTCAAAATGCCATCTCGTTCCTTTTCTCCCTCTTGGTCTTTCCTGCCGCAGCATTAGGACTAGTAACACAGCTCAGAGCCCCCCTCACATCACTGTTCTCTAACTGCACATCAAGAAAACATTTTCAGTGCAGAATTCTTTCCTGTTGGAGTCAGAGGTTGTTAAAGGTCTTCTAATTTAGAAAAAAAATTCATTCCAGTTTTGCCAAATAAAAAGCAGAAGTCATTAAATATCAAAAACCAGCTTTTGCACAAAAAATCGTCATCTTCGTTTAACTTCCAAAAGCCTTTAAAGAACCAGAATCCTGGGCAAGGTAAGCTTGAGGCACTGCTGTTAACTTTGGACTTTCTCAATCTTTCCTCCTTGGTGAGGTTATTTATACCTCCTTAAACTTTACAGCTCAACTGCTCTTCAATAGGAGCAGTCACATCATTCACAAACCTAAAATAATCACATTTTTAACCAAGCTCTGCAGCTTCCCCAGTTACCCCTTCCTCCCTCCTTTCCCGATTTGTGATCACCTGGAAGCAACACATGCTGGTTCAGCTCCACTGGCTCTGAAGGGTTTGTGGTTGTTCCTCTACACCTGGAGCAAGCTCAGGCACCCAAAAACGCCTGGGGAGATGATGGTGAATCCTGGGGAGGCTCCCGGCAGCTCCAGCTCCAGGACAGGGATCTGAGCACCGTGTCTGTCTACACCAGTTACCCACATCCCCCAAAGACAGTTGGACAGACACTTCCAAAGCACCACTCCAAGGCAGTAATTTAAAACAGGCAAAGATTAAAAGGATGATTTATGAGACCCTTCTGGTGCAGTCACTGGTGCCTGGGAGTGCTCACATCCCTCGCTGGCTGCTCCAGGTGAGCCCAAGTGGACCAGCACAGGTATGTCCACAGGCAGCCAAGATGGGCCCCTCTTTCACATCCATTCCCCTCTCATTAACAAGCTCTGGACATTACAGCACACAATTAATCCTGCAGTAAAAGGCAGGACTGAATGTCCACAGCAGAGGTCCCCGGATGAGCACTGGGGGCTGCAGGATGAGCCTCTGGCAGTGCTGTCACAGGGCTCTGTGCCTTGCAGCACATCCAGCTTTTCCCCTGCCCTCAGAGGCTGCATTCCTACTAAAACAACTTACACAGCACATTCTTGAGCTCACTGCAATGCAGAACAAACTATTACTAAAAAACTTGAATATTCTATCTCAGTAGTAAATCTAGAGCTGGCAAAGCCAACCCCACTCTGCACAGCTGGCCTCAGGAGCTGCAAGCCTTGTGTTTTATCAGTCACAGAATCAATCACAGAATGGTTTAGGTTGGAAGGGACCTTAAAGCTCATCTTGTTCCACCTCCAAGCCACGTGTAGGGACACCTTCCATTAGACCAGGTTGCTCCAAACCACGTCCAACTTGGTTTTGAAAGTGGTGGTAACATCTCCTTAGTATCTGGCAAGATAAATTTTAGCAGAGTTCTGATTTCAGAAATCAGCAGGAAGAATGCTGGTGCTCGGAAAGTTAAAATTGAAGTGTCATGTCAGAGCCCATACAGCTTTGTACCTTGTGACAAACACAGCAAGGGAGAGCTTTAATGACCCAGCAGCCTCAAAAGTGAGCTGTCATCACTGTGTCCTTGTAACAGGATAAAACAAGGAAAAAATAATTCCAATGCTTCTCAAAGTCTGTTTGCGCTCTGGCATAGAGAGCAACCATCATTACTGATGGAAAAAAGCCATGGCAGCAAGGACAATCTGTCTCCAGCACTGTACACAGGCACAGGAGGGACACCTGAACACTTTTAACAATGATAAGAAATTGTGTAAAAGTGAATGAAGCAGATTTACCGAATGTCCCAGTTCACCAGCTTGTGAGGTGCCCACAGTCCAAGCCTTTGTCCTTGGGATAGCACCATCCCAACCCCACCTGTATTTCCTAAGCCCTGATTCCAGGGGCACACTGACACCACTGCTTATCTCACAGGGGAACAGCAGTGTCCGTGTGCCGAGCTGAGCGCAGGGGGCACCCACCAAACCTGGAACGTCAGCATGGCTTTTGTAGAGAGCAAACTTACTGGGGGTTAAGGGACAAGAGATTTCTAGAAGGTAAGAAAGGAGCACAGAGTCTGGACGAAGTCACTGGGCATCAGCTGGAAGAGTTTTATTCTGTCCTGACTGTATTCAGGAGCCCAGGATGGGAGGAAGGTGAAGTAACATGTGTCCCACACCAGGCAAAACAAGGCGTCTTGCTGGCAAATTGAAATTCAGGCTCAAAAAAAGGTTAAAATTTAAGAAGCTGGTCAGGCACTGACCAGGCTCCCCAGGGCAGTGGGCACGGCCCCAAGGCTGCCAGAGCTCCAGGAGTGTTTGGACAATGCTCTGGGGGACAGGGTGGGATTGGTGGGGTGTCTGTGCAGAGCCAGGGGTTGGACTCAATTCTTGCAGGTTCCTTCCAGCTCAAGGGCCATCAGAACATTCTGTGATTCCATGATTAAATCCTCTGCACTGATACACTGCATCTTCAAAGTACTTTAAACTATTTTCCCAGATACCTGTAAGAAAAATAGGTGCCTCTCTCTGTTCTAGCACTGAACTCCTGTTTATTTCCACGTATTTGGAGACGTAGAGGCAGAGCAAGGCACACACCCAACAGCACGGAAATCTGGTGTACAGAAAGAACACAAGGCCCAAACCTACACATCTTCCTTGGAAATCCTTTTTTTCCCTATAATCAAAATTCTCAACTGCTGTGGTGATACAGGTGATTCCCAGCTTATGGCTGTTGTATATAATATTGTAATAAAATTGGAGAGCAACTGGGGGAAGAAATTTGGCTGTTAAACAAGTGTTATTTCAGTTAAAAAAAAAGTCACATAAAGCTACTTTGGTGAATTAAAAACTCTGTGAAAGGTATTTATGGGGCTTGTGCTTACTAAGCAAAAGTCAAAGCAGCACTTGGCTTTGGGGCACCTCCCAAACAAGGGCAGAAAACCCACCCACTGGTCACGTGACCTTTGATCAGGGAATGACATTTCCCCAGTGGTTTTGGGGAATTTGAGGATGTGATTGACGATAAACACTAAGCTTAAATGAATTTGCACTGAATTGAATGAGTATAAACTTCACGAGACACCAGCTTGTTCCTACAGTCCAAGTTGCCTTGATCCTACAGGATGGTTCCTTTCTGTGCATCAGTTGTATTCTAGAGCACAAATTATTGTTACATATCTGAATTCATAAAAATTATGTTTTCAACAGGAACTTTGACTTTTTACATCTTTTTAGAATGTATAAATGGAGTTGGAAGGGCAGTCTGTCAGCAGAGAGCGCTGCTGCCGTCCTTCCTTTGGATCAAAACATTTTTTTGTGTTCTACTGAAACTGAAAAAAATAGCTTAGTATCTCAATGCTGTAGCATGTGAAAAAGTACAATCCAAACAACTGATGTGAAAACCAGCCAGCCCAAACCTCCCATTTTTTAATTTAAAATACTGCCCATTTCAAAACTACTCTGTGCAGGTTTTCTAGAATAATTTTGAAAATTCCATTCTACAAGATGTTTTGAAAATCTTTATTTAAAACCTATTAAAATGCCAACTTCATATAACCAGATTTCCAAAGCAGCTCTAAGTAACACATATACCTCTTTTTTTTCGCAGCATGTAACCCACACTAAACACTCCTTTGAGGAGTGAATGCATCCCTAGGGATATGCTCTGGGAGCTTCTGCCTCCATCTCTTCACTTCTGATTCACTGTACATATTTGCTTCCATAAGGAATTTCTCATTTTCTCTGATGTGATAACAAAACTTTCTGGAAAATCTGAATAAATTATTTCAGCCCTTCCTACAGGCAGGTGCAGCTCAGCACATCCCCCATGGCTTACACACACCACAGCCACACCCCCAGGTAAACCAGCAGAGCTTCCTCAAGGCGCAGCTACGAGAGCACAGTGTGACACAGCAATGCCTGCTCGTGGTACCACTTGGAAACTGCTTTGTAACAAGTTCAAAACGACCTCACAAATTCTTTATGAAATGCTCCAATGCAGAGAATCCCAGAACGGTTTGGGGTGGAAGGGACCTCAAAGTTCATCTCGTTCCACCCCCTGCCATGAGCATCTTCCACTAGCCCAGGTTGCTCCAAGCCCTGTCCAACCTGGCCTTGGACACTTACAGGGATGGGGCAACCACAGCTGCTCTGCCCAACCTGTGCCAGGGTCTCACCAGAATTCCTTCCCGATATCCCATCTAACCCTTTGGCAGTGGGAAGCCATTTCCTCTTGCCTTGTCACTCCAGGCCCTTTTCCCAAGACTCCCTCCAGGTCTTTTGCAGGCTCCCTAAAAGTTGCATCTGCAGCTTTGCTGAGCCCCCAGGCCTGGTGTTCAGACCCCCCCGCCATCTCACAGAGCCCCGCAGCCCTTGGCCATGCGCAGCACACAGTGCAGAGGTGCCCCATGGACTCATTACCTTGAGCCTCCACCAGCATGAGCAATTCTGCAGTGTGTTGCCCCTCACTATATTGGACATTCTCCAGCTGCAAACTTCCCAGATTTCAAATTTTTTCAGTGTGGGGAGGAAGCTGTAGCATCCCTGAGTAAGTTGCTCTGAAATCCATGTCAGGAGTAGCCAGATGCACCAGATGCAGGTGCAGAGGTCCTGGCATCCAGCTGTGCAATGTGCACTTACCTGTTTTCCAGAAGCTGTGTAGCTCATTTAAACTACAGAGATGAAGTGCTCTGCAGGCAGCAGGAAGAGCCAGGCACCTTTCTGAGCAGTACCTCTCAGATTTTAGGAGATGTTTTCAGAAGGCTTTTACTGATGAGTTTGGACTCGATGCTAAGATTTTTAATAGCTTGAGTCAGTAGGATGGATCCCACCCCAAATTATAATTCTGAGCAAAAATACCTATTTTTAGAATTCTGAGCCTTCAAACTCTGTAGGGCCAGATTTTGGCTTTCACTCTGAGACACGGACTCACCCAAACCACAGCTCAGCACAGACAGGAAAGAATGGTAAGGCTGAAACATTACATTCAACCCAAAAGTTGCTGCTTCACTTACCTGGCCACCTCACCTCAGAGATCTTCTACTCACCGTCCTTCCTTGAACCACAACAAAATGGGTATTTGGCCATTCTCCTCCTTGATTCCCTTTCAATATTCCTGAAGTCTTCAACTGCAAAGCAGGACCTTAAATCAGATCCTAGTGCTAAAACACGGAGAACATCACATCATGACACCAGTTCCAGAACACTATGTTGTCTCCAGACATGTCACTCCATTTCTCTGTCTTGCTGTCTGCCCTCCAAATGCCACATCCCAAGCAGTTATTTACTTTGACAGGCTGCAATCACTGGAGACAGACAGAACACATGCTCTTTGCACTTGCAGCTTGGCAGACATCTGTTGTTGGTGTCACAGCTCCAGCCAGGCTAAATTTCTCATCATGCTCTTCCTAATGCCAAAAAAATGCCAATCCTGACCTTCAGTTCTTGGTTTCTACTGCTCATGTACCAGTAATTCTTCCCAAGAGGATCCTTTTCAACCAGGTACAAATCATACACACAGGGAACTGCTCAGTCTCTATGTTCACCTACAGACCTGAAATACATCACTTGTTGAACTTGCAATCATAAAACCTGCCTTTCCCCTTATGATCCAGAAAAGACAGGAGCTCAGTGAGCAGGAGCCAGGTCTCAGAAGTGATCCAGCCAGGCAGCAGAGAACACAAACAACTGATTCACACTGCTCAGGGTGAACCCCATGAGCTCCTCCAGCAGCTCCACTGAGGCACTGTCAGTCACCAGCTCTTACCTCCACAGTGCCAGAGCAGGTGTACAGAGAAAGGTGCAAACCCCCATAAACTGGCAGATATAAGAGAGAGACACAAGAATCCTGTAAATGGACAAACAACCAGGAACCCTTCTCCATTACCCATCCCTCCCTCCAAGCACTCAAACACCGCTCTCACCACATAAGCCCCACAGGAGAGCTGCTCTCCCAAGATCTCTTTTCTCCCCTCCCCACACATAAACACGGGCTCTGCTGTTTTCCTTTAGCACATCCCACGAGGAATATCAAGTGCACTGATGAGATCAGCCTGACTGTGCCACAGTGTGCTGCTCCCCATCTCAGGAGACACACATTAAAAAAATATGTTACTGGAGAAACCAAAATGCATTTGCTGCCCGTGCCCCCAGAGACCCAGGCTGGGGCTGGGTGTGCAGTGTTGTACACACCAGCTCAGCAGGCTGGGCAGAACCTGGAACCAGCATCCCTTCTTCAACTGCTTCTTATCCAAACTGCCAACCAGTGTGTGAACCAAAGCATTAAATTCAAAGCACTAAAGAGACTGTAAGAATTAACCCATACGCCAGCTTAGGAAGACAGGAAAAAAGGAGATGATAATTTCTAATGGGTCACGAGAGGAAAGAATCGAAAGAACCACATAGCTTGCCTTAATACACCCTGGTTGAAAAAGTAAAATTAAAAGCCCAGTGGCACTGCTTTGCTATTCAAACTCACTGGTGTAAAAAGAACATTACTCTCCTGTTGACTCTCCTATTCATTAAAGCCCAGAATCAAAATAAAGTCTGTGCTTTAGTTAACCCCTTGCTTACAGTTCTGTCATTGACTTGTGCACAGAACCTCCTGATGGAACAAAAGTTCTCAAGAATAGAACTGATGCAAAATAAATATTCATTAATAAATTAAATAATAAATTAATACATTTTATTATTTTATTGATCAATTTTAACAAGTCCTAGGGCAGGTCCTGCCCGTGGATCAGGGCAACCCCAATATGAGCACACATGGGAAGAATTCAGTGAGAGCAAACCTGAGAAGGACTTGGGGGTGCTGGTGGATGAGAAGCTGGACAGGGACATGTCCCAGACCTGTGTACTGGCACCCAGAAACTGCCGTGTGCTGGGCTGATCCCACAGGAGGGACAACA
This sequence comes from Xenops minutus, assembly GCA_035221455.1. NCBI lineage: Eukaryota > Metazoa > Chordata > Aves > Passeriformes > Furnariidae > Xenops > Xenops minutus. Next base: position 4,556,991 of record JAWWEE010000075.1, on the reverse strand, counting down.
AGGGACGGGGGGATTCTGCTCCTTTGCCCCACTCAGGTGAGACCCCACTTGCAGAGCTGCCTCCAGCTCTGGGGAACAACAACAGCAGAAGGATGTGGAGCTGCTGGAGAGAGTCCAGAGGAGGCCATGGAGATGCTCTGAGGGCTGGAGTCGTCCTGCTCCAGAGACAGGCTGGGAGAGCTGGGGGTGCTCAGCTGGAGAAGTCTCTAGGGAGACCTGAGAGCTCCTTCCAGTGCCTAAAGGGGCTCCAAGAGACCTGGAGAGGGACCTGGGACAGGGGATGGAAGGACAGGACAAGGGGAATGGCTCACATTGACAAAGAGTAGGATTATATGGGATACTGGGGAGAAATTCTTGGCTGTAAGGGTTGTGAGGCCCTGGCACAGGTTGGGCAGAGAAGCTGTGGCTGCCCCATCCCTGGAAGTGTCCAAGGTCAGGTTGGATGGGCACAACACCTTCACTCCCCTCATCTCCCATCCCCAGCTGGAAATCCATCAAATTGCTCAACTGGTTCACTGTCAAATAAGCAAAGCAGGATGGTTCAGTTCAAAACAAACGTGTTGCAAGACTTGGGCCCTTCCATCTCATTTCTTTGAAAGCAAGAAGAGCTCAACAGCAGTGCCATGTGCTGCAACTGGGAACAGGAGAGCCAGAAAGCTTCTCTACTCCAGCCTGTCTGGGAGAAAGAAATCACTGTCTGCCCTTTCTGAGCGTCCCCACTCACCTGTGTGACCAACCCCTGAAGAGCCAGATGCATCAAGATTTTCAAGTTCTCACCAGCAGACTTCCACTGCATTTTCATAAATAAACATGTGATAACATCAACAGTGGATTGCCAAATCCCATCCTGGCATGACTTCCCCGTTGTCAGCCTCGTGCATCTCCCAGCCAAAGGATACAGACTGAGAGCACACGTGGATGTAAATGGATCCATCAGGAAGCTCTTCTGGAGAGCTTCAGTCCTATCTCGAAAGATGCTACGAAGCACAGGACTGAGCCCATGCATCTCATCACACGGACTGTGTTCCTACAGGCCCTGAACAATTAGCACCCAAAGCTCCCTCTCACAGCCATACCCCACATTCCCGTTATCCCTGTGTCCCACATTCCCCTTACCCGTCACAGGTGTGCATACCTGGCTCCTGAGTGTGTCTGTGCACTCCTCAACCACGCCAGATCCGCGCTCTGGGTGAGAATGTGTACATTCCTTGTGCCTCTCCAGAACCTCACCTCCCACTCACTGGAGACTGGGGAGAGGAAGTCAGGGAAGAGATACAGCATCTCTTCACAATTTCCAGATGAGGATGCCCTAAGTATATGCTGAAAATGCATCCCAAAAATCTGGGTAATTCATTATGTCCCCCCAGCTGAAAATCTTCTGCATAACCTTCCCTGACACTGTTCTCTTTTAAAGTAACTCCCACCCTAAATTTCCTGTATTTGTAGTTACTCAAGTTAATTTAGTGGTGTCAAACACCATATCAAATGCTTCATCAAAGTCCAGGTAAATGGAACTTACTGAATTCTAGAAATCCATTTATTATTCTCAAAGAAACTTATCAAATTAATTATTCTGTGACAAAATGTACCTGAACATTTTCATTTACCTCTGTATCTTTAAATCTGTTACTCAGAATTTGAAGCACATGGATTTAGAGTACTTTTTGGGCCATGTTTTGGTAGGATTGAGTCTCTTCAGTGCAGAGACCCTTGGAAGAAGATGTTGCAGACTTCATTCCCAGCTTCAGCACTTTGCAGGGTTAAGTGTCCCGGCTATGGAAAAACACTGTGCAAGACAGAGATCAGATTAACAGGGTAGTACCAGCCCATGCCATATACCTCTAATACACACTTGTCTGTGATTTGCCATTTTCCATTCATGAGACACTGCTGGGGTTAGGCATAACTGCCAGGACTGGCAGGTTGATGTATTTCCTACCAGAACTCCTGTGCTACCCACGAGTTTACATTCAGGAACCCATCAGTCAGTCCCTTCTGGTGTTAGCACAGCCATTCCACTGCAGGTGCTCACTCCTATCGCCCACACACCACGCTCTCCCTTCAGCTGAACATGAAGCCTCTCCCTACCCCACCTCACAGCACCTCCAGCTGCTCCTTTGCTTCCTGACCTTTGACAAGCACATTCTGTAGCTCACCAGTCCTCCCCCACTCCATTTACTCTGTTTTAACACCTTGGGTTGGACTTTTTCTGGTGCTGTTTTTTCGGCTTTTGTCAGGAAAACAGACTGATGATTGTACCAGCAGTTTTGACTAAGAAGTGACTCCAGCTGTCCTTCACACCACAGTCCACCTTCTAGGTGGCTTCCCAAAATAATTCCTCCAGTTTTCCCAAGCCCCCAGCTGAACCCAAGCACTCCAAGCACAATTCAGTGCTCTTTTTGATGGTAGTGTCACATTAAGCTGCCTGATCCCACCCTTTAACTGCTCCTTTAGCAGGGCAGGTATGTGTATCCCTGTGGGACTACATGGAAAACAGATCCAGAACTGATCCAGGTTTAAAGAAACCACTGGCGAAGCTTATCTTTCATCTAATTTAAATATGTCTTACTAACAGCTTTATCAGCACAAGTAAGATGCTGGGACTGGAACATTTATAGCAATGCTAGCACATAACACATACCCAGAGCTCACCTTTGGAGTCTTACTTGTGTCTACAATGACATGTGCTGACAATGATTTTTGTCACTTTTGGGGGTTTTTTTAGGACCTCAATATCTAAATCTTGTAATATCTAAAATCTTATAATACATAAACACTTATGAAGCCACATCACATAACATCATGTTAATAACCTATTAAGCTTTCACACAGCTGACAGGATGAAAATGCAGCCACTGCAAAGAATTCCTCCTTCACCTACAGTGAGTAATTGGAGATGGAGAGCTCTCAGCTGACAGCACAGCCCAGTCCAGCAGTGCTGCCTGCAGGCCAAGCAATCCCACTCCAGCACATATACTGTGAAACACCAAAGTATCTCTGGGCAAAACCATTTCATCCTGGTCACATTAGAGGATCACACCTCCTCCTTTGGTTTGTGCCAACTAACAAACCTTTCGTTAGGACTAGATGCTGCTCACCCACGTTGCTGAGCAAAGGGCTGACACAGCTCAGTCTCCAATCAACCAACACCCAGTGCTGCCCCCAACGCTCCCACACAGGGATCCCTCCTGTCATGTGTTTCACAAATTATGTCAGGCTGCCTTGATCTCACCAATTCAAAAAGTCTGTCCTTTTCCTGTTTTATTCCTCCTTGGATATAACCAGCTTGCATTATTCCCTCACCCAAACCAAGAATGGATAATGACAAAAGGGCTGGGACATCAAATTCCATGCAGTGGATATTAGAGACGTCCTTCTATAGGATTAAGATTTCTGGTATGAATGTGGAGACAACAAAACCAGGGCAAATATTCCAAACATTCCTTCCTCAAGGCTCCTGCAAGTCCAACAGCACATGAGGCTCACACGTGCCCAGCTGAGCATGGAGCACAAAGACTGGGAGGGAAGCACAAAGCTTCTCAAACCACTTCCATCTTGCAGCTCTTGCCCTGCCTTGAGCATCACTGTGTTTAAGTAAGATAAGACATGTATCAGGACAGCCAGAATGCTCCCCAGGAACTATCACAACACTGGAGGCACCACTGCCCTGGAATAAAACACCTGGTGTGAGTCCTTACAAGCTACCTGAGTGACTGCACAAGGCACAGACACTGCAGTGAGTTGTACCTCAAATCTAACTTTGCCTTGCTCAAAAAAGCATCTCCGAAGACAAGGGGACAAGGTTAAGCTCTATTTTATCTAAGCTAGCACAAGCATCCCTGATGACCCTCCTGGGATTCAGTGATGGGGATGGGGGCAGAGGGGCCCAGGGGTGCACCCATGGCATGTGTAGTCAGTCACTGCCATCTCACTAGAATCACAGTCCTTCTTGAGGCTGAATTGTCTTTCTTCCTCCAGTCCTGCAGTAAGAAAGGATTAAAACATTAAGGCCCATGAAATACGGTAAGAACAGAAAAAAATATGGAGTAAAGGTGGCTTAAAACAAAATCGGAGTGATTTCCTAAGTCACTGACTCCCATGGAGTGACGGCATTGAATCCCACAGGGAGAAAGAAATGGGAGGTGCTCCCTGGACAGCAGTGACATGGTGCAGTACAGCACCACTGCTGAGAAATTTTAAAATACCATATACAGACGTGGTTGTTTTCTAGAGTTAGAAAAACATCCATGTTAAAATTCTTACCCAGCTTAATTTTCTTAAAGCTCCACACATCGCTCCTCACATGACTGTACAATTGCAACCAACGCCTTAGAGCTTCATATAAGCTTGGGCTTTTAAGGATATACATGTCTGCATGAGTTACCTCTACACTGTGGGAGATGTGGGTCAGTGTATATGTGCCACATATTCCACATATACACACAGCAGTAATACACACAATTAACCAGGATGTGTATGTACTCTAAACAATCTCTATGGTCTATGTAAGTTTTACTACACACAGAGGTATTACATGCATGTACATGTGTGTACATGTGTACGTACACACACATAAACGTGTATGTACTTTGTGCCTCTTGAAAGACGTAAAGCAGAAGGAACAATCTGGGACAGAAAGGTAAAGCAGGATACAAGGTCACAAAAGTGTTTCGTCCCAAATTTTGCCAGTCTAACTGGTTAGACTGAGCCCAAACCCCTCTGTGCCAGGACTCTGAGAAGCACACAAGCTACTTACCACAGCTGCTCAGGGGCTGCAAGACAGCCTTGGAGTCCTGCCAGTGCCTGCTCCTCCCGTGATGCTGGAGCTGGAGCCCAGGGCAGGAAGCAGCTCAGCATTGCTTGCACTGCCCCACCTCTGCTCCTAAGCCAAACCATTCCTGCTCTGCTCTCCTCTAGGATCCTTCTCTGTAGCATGCACGGGCTGCACTTGGGGCAGAATCTGTTCCAACACATTCAAACAGTAGGTTTAACATGTTTGTTAAAGTAGGTTTAACAGCTCCATTGATCACTCTGAGAACACAGGAAGCCTCAAACTTATTTTTATTAAACTCAGGAAGTTCCTAGTTTGAGAACACGCTCTTTAGCAAGTGCTCCAGCTCCAGCTCTGCAGAGAGAAGTCAATCCACTTTGAAAAGTTCAACCTTTAAAGCATTATACACCACACTAAAAATTCAAATAAACTGTATTTTAACTGTGCTGAATACGGTTTAAATTAATTTTGTTGCACAACAAAAAAGTATTTGCCAATGAGATGTTAGTAGAAGTTCTGACAAACTAGATTCAGATTCCCATTTTGCTCAAGTCACTGTTTCTATACATAAATATTTTAAACAGACAAAAAAGAAAGTGTGTCACAGTGCAAACAGTGAAACATCATGATTTATTCACCTTCATTCAGCTGCACGGGTAACACACACATGTAAAACCATTCCCAAACATTCTGTTTCCCTTTCCTGCTGTCAGCACGGGATGGAAGCAGAGGACAGTTTAAGCAAAAGAAAGGCAGCTTGAAAAATCAGGACTCAAAAGGAAAGGAGGTATTTGGGGAACAGGCAGGGCCCCTCGAACACAGGAGCGGCTGTCGAGCTGGGGAGCACGAGGGGAATGACGGGACACAGGGTGGTGGGATGCTGAGCGTGCCTTCCTGAAACACTGCTCGGTGCCACTGCTGGGACAGGATCCGGAGCAAATGCACCGTTAGCATGACCCAGGACATTCCTTACTCTCATATTTTCCTTTTTTTTTTAAGGATAGGAGACACAGAGAAAAGGATTCAGACACCTTGTCCCCTGACATATGGGCAAGATGGAAATCAGGGCAGTTTAACACCTTTTTTCTGCCCTCCACGGGAGACTGTTCTGGAAATGAAGGGGGTGAAATCTGGCAGCAGGACACCCCAACAGCAGAGCAAGGAGGGGAAATAGCCTAAAGCCAGGGAGTCTGTCAGGAATTCTGCAAAATCATTTCCTCTGCCTGGGGGTTAATGGATCTACACTAAGTTTTCTCGTTTGTTTTGGAAAAAAGAGCCATTTCTAAGGGGCCTATACTTCATGTGGCCATGGAGTGTTATTAAGATTTTTTTATATTTAATAATTGTTTTCCCTCATGATTCTTCATAGAAGAAAAACCTGGCAAAAACAACAACGGTCAGAACAAACCTCAGCAAAGTGAATCACATCAGACAAACACCTGGTGAGAGTAAGAATGGAGGTGTTCCAGCTCTATGAAAAAAAACACCCAAAAGGTCTAAATCCTGATGAAGCATTTCTGGGAATATGGGAACACCAGATGCTGCACATTACACTGGTAGTAACAGAAATTCTCACTTCTGCTCTTTACCAATTTAGCACAAAGAATAATTCTACATGGTGAACAGCACTGAACTGAGAAATTCCCATCACAAGAAAAAATAACTGCAAATCTCAGAATCTCCTGAGTTGGACGGGACCCTGAGCCGAGGCAGCATCGCCCTCTGTTCCCTGACATCCCATATGAAGCACTACTTATTTTTCTTATTTTATATCCCTTTTCACAATAAGTAATTAAGAGAAAAATCAGAGGCACCATAATTAGCCCAGCTTTGAGAGAGGGATCATTTCTCCAACTAAAGGACACAGGAAGGCATGTGCTGAAACTCAGCAGGACAGATTTTGACTTATCAAAACTTTAAAAATTTGTGTTGGTGAAGAAGGGACTGAGATTGGAACACGGCCTGTGCAGAGCCAACAGGGCTGTGTGTTCCTTCAACCAAAAGGACACAGTTTAAAAAGCATTTCTGAGAAAGGCCCCTTAAAGAACACCCCAACAGCGTCACCTGGGAGTGTCCGTCCTGCCCCAGCCCCACCTGAGGAGCCAGAGAGCCCAGCTTGACCTGCACACCGGGTGCTGAGGTTGGAAAATACCTTTCAGATCCTCAAGTCCAACCATCAGCCCAGCACCAGCACCATGGTCACCACTAAACCATGTCCCCAAGTGCCACATCCACACGTTGTTTGAACACTCCAGGGATCCTAACTCCACCACTGCCCTGAGCAGCCTGTGCCAGGGCTGGACAGCCCCTTCCATGAAGAAATTTTTCCCAGTAACCAACCTGAACCTCCCCTGGCACAATTGAAGGACATTCCTCAAGAGCTCCCTCCAGAAATTTAGTGTAGCTGGGCTTTGGGTTTGGTTTAGATTAGGATGACAACCATAAGATGAAGAGAACACTTCCTTTGCCTGAAAAATAGAAAGAAAACCAAGCACCTTCTTTCAATTCCATCTTTCTAACAAGGCCACAAATTACAAAATCTTTAGTGGAGGAACCTTGATTGGCCTATTCCTGAACACAGTTCAGATTCTTCTGAAAACATGTCAAATTCCAAACTGCACAATAATAATCCAATTCCTGCAGGGAAAAAAAGACAGAATGTGAACAATTAAGTAAAAGCCTAAATTCTATTTTGACGTACATCACCCTTCAGCAGGGCTCATGTAAAAACATCCCAAGCATGTTCCAAACAAGTGCTCAACAAAACCAGTCATGAATACGTGGCAAAGGTACAAAACTCCTCTGTACTATGAACAGATAATTTCATTGAAGTCTTAACCAGTAAAATATCTATGAGTTGTTTCATTTAATTTTGAAAATCCATATAGAAAACAATGCTCATAAATCCATCCACAGGATTCTACAAAGCTGCTGCTTCATCAACAAATCTTTGAACTGTTTCAATATGAAAATTCCATTTTTTCAAACTGCTCAAAAATCATTGCAGAGAATTTCCAAGCACTTGAATTGAAGCACAACCAAAGTATGAATTTGGTACATTTTTGCAGTTATTTCTAAAATAAGTTAATTTACATAAGTCATCTCAAAATAACACAATGGGATTCAAATTCATTTTAGACATTTGGAAAGCAGTGTCATACTTTATTTAAAATAAACCCATGTAAAAACAAAGTTTAAATGAAAATGGTACCTGAAAAATAAATTATTTGATATAAAACAAATCAATAACTTAAAAACACACTAAATATACAAAATGTGTAACCATATACTGTACAGTATGGAAAGCAATTGATAAAACCTTCTGTCCCACAAACAGATTAATTTATAAACAAAAGATTACATAAGTTAAAGGAAAGGAAATCAATAAAAAGTCTAGAAGTACAGTATTATTCAAATTACTCATCAAATAAAGGTTTATCTCAACTTATGTTTCAAATATCTCAAGTAATTTTCTTCTCAATGACCAAGTGAAAAAGTTCAGCCATACCACCAAAATCTTGCTCAAAAATGTTTAAAAATAAGGAACAACAGTAGGAGAATATTGAGATTCTAAAATGTGAACACAGAAACAATTTTCCAAGGTTTCAGGTGGCAGATCTACCATCATTAGCAAGGAAAGAGAATTTCAGCGCTGAAAACTCCACTCAACAGAAAAATATTTCTAAACCTTTGTTGATGTTTGACCAAGTGTGATCCAGAACAAACCACCAGGGTTGAACATCAAACCCGCTCACAAGGGGGTGGGTTTTAGAGACCATAAAGGCTTTGCCTGGTTTTAAATCATGAAGGAGGAGAAAGCAACAATTCGAGTTTGGTTTCATTTGTCTACATGAGACTACTACAAAAAGCAATCACCAAAACGATGCCGTACCTGATCAACCTATGAGTGGACACTTAGAAATTAACGGCGACTTTCAATCCCGCTGGTTGTCACGGAGGTACCGCCTCTTCCAAGAGACAGGGAGGGAATTGAGACCCTTTTTATGAACTCCAAATTTTTTATTCTTTGATATTAATAAGCAGAAACCAAATAAGCCATAATAACCACAGAAAATAACCACTGGCCTCTTGAGCTCTGGATTTATCCATTCTATTGTGCTGAGTATCCAACCTTGAGAAGTGCAGAGCTACATTAGAAGAACTTGCCTACGGCACAGAAAGACTCTCCTACTTCCAAACTGAGATTAAAGTACCTCAGGTGACAAATTCAGCTCTGGGGGGAAAAAAAAGAAAAATGGGAAAAAACCGTAACAAAAGTGCAGCTCCACTCAAGGAGCTCAAGGGGGTTGGGGTTTCCTTATGCTAAAGGTGAATTTGGTCCCTTCCCTCTAAAGCTATTCTTAGGTGCCTAAAAGTAGAAATGCAACGATAAGGTGCTTCGCTGACAGAGTTGTAAAGGACAAATTTCTTCATTATGGAAATAAAAAATACAGTGACTTTCTGACAGAGGACAAACTGCTCTGTGTTTGAGTTACGTGACTGAACCAGGTTATCACCAGGTCACAAAAGCCATGTTAAAAACCTCCCAAACACCCTAACACTCTGCAGGCAGAGCTACCAGAGGACCTACTTTGAATAAACATCTTATTTTTTTATATGACTTGTTTATTGTGTTAAAAAGGTAAACATAGAGACATTGTCCACATTTTTTATAAAAGCATATATGTAATGATAAACTATCCAGAAAGGAATTTGTGTTATTAATATTTAGAGTGCACTGAAAAAAAATCTCCTGAAATATTTGAAGAATTTCTACTTTATTGACCTTAGCCAGACCATTAAAGCAACATAAAATTATAACAAATGTCTAAGGACCTTAAGGACTATTCGTTTTCCAAATTTAGCCTTAAAATAGTGGATCACCTTTACAATTAGTTCATCATTTTAGTTTTGACTGCTGGACATCCTTTCCATATATGGAGTTATGCCAATTTTTTTTAAAAAAAATTTTCAACTGCTTTGTATAGAAATAACAATACTGCAACATTCAGCCCCCTATAAAAATAGGTGTCCTCCCCATATAGGCACCCTTTGGTCACCTGGACAAGGTCAGTGACCCCACACCGACCAACCAGTGCTCACTGTGGTCAGAATTTATCCTCTCCTGTGACTTGTGGATCTCTGACTTTTCAGTGGGTTTTATGCTCACACAATACAGATGTACAAGCAAAGGGAAGGAAAAACTGTGTGGTCACACACCACTGTGGGGACAGTGACTTCTCCCTCCACCCTAAGAGCTGGATCCTCAAGCCCTTCCTGGTGCCAGAGCTAGAGCAGGCACAGAGATTGGCACGAGCTGGGCTCAGGAGGTGACAGTAACCGCACTGGCCAGACCCTCCCTCTGACAGAAGAGTGGAGCAGCTCAAGTAAACCAAATTATGATGATGCAGCTTGAGGAACAAAATAAATCCAAAACTTGAGAGCGCAGACACCATCTAACAGGGACTCACTGAGCTGATCTGCTTCTGCCCATGTTTGGATTTCAGGTGCTGCCACCCCCTCACCTGAAGGATCTGCACTTGCCTCTGCCAGCTCATACCAAGCACGTCCAGCAACATCGGATCCTCTTCCATATTTATGTGGCATTTCCCTGTCTGCTAATGGTTAACAGGAGGTTCAGGCTGTGATGAGGTTCATGGTCAGCATTCTGCACAGGGTGAATTCCATTCATGTGAACAGCTGGGAAGCAAATGTTTGACATCTATACATGAGATCCTGTGACAGCAGCACAGCCAACTGTGTTTTCATCAGGAAATACACCTGGTCCTTCAGAAGCTACACCTGGGGGTGTCCTGAGAGGCTCCTAACCTACTCTAAGGAGCCCATAACATTCCCATCACAGCTGTTCTTGTAGCACATCTCCAGCACAGACCAATAAATCCAGTTCTTCAAAATCTGATCATCACACCCTAATCCAGCACTGAAGATTTTCCAAAATTCCCTACCTGAGACACTGTATCTTGTGAGGAATGAGACTCTGCTTTGAGACAGCCTTTTGGTTCTACAAAGATCCTGCAAGCACTGACTGAGATAGAAGTGTCACCTGACAGAAACACCTGGATTCTGTTAAATTAACAGATGAAAAAGCAGAATATACCCAGAGTTTTCCTACATTCCTTGACAATTAAGAGGCCAAAACCTCTCCTGAAACAGGTCTGCTCAAGCGAGAGCTTCAAAGCACAGTCTGCTGGATGGTGTGGTGAGGAAACCAGTTGCTCCTACCTTTTGGGCAGAAAAAATGCTGGCAGACGTCTTGTTAGAATTTAGTTCTCACCTCCAGAAGTTTCCTTTTGGTCTTTACTAGTGGGATGCACGGGTTGCTGTTTAGGACCAAAACCATGAAGAATATATACGCAATTTTTTGCTGACTTCAGCTATTTATGCCAAGGATTTACTGACTGTTAGAGCAGTGCAGATCATACACTACTTCTGCTATCAGCTCCAAATAGTTTAGCAGGATTTTATCCTCTTCCTGACTAAAGCAGCAGTGCTTTTGCTCATACCAATTGCCTGGAAATTATTTTCAGAGCAATTATCAAAGGAAGCTGGGAACAGACCTTTCCTAAAAGAGACTGTTGCAGTAGTGGTACAAAACAGTATCCTGCATTTCCTTCTTACTGAGCAAAGAATGACAGATGAAAAAATAGGGAAGCAGTGGAAAAAGGAAGGGAGGGTGATGCCAAAAAGCATCCAAAAGAAGGGGTTTTTTTGAGTGGCAGCTGTCGAGCCCACAGCAGTGTGCTGCCGCCATGGCCAGCATGCTTGGAACCAGTACTGATGCAGAACTGTGTTTAGGGGTCATTCTTTTTTAAGTCTGAGCCCATAGCTAAATGCTGTGATAAACAGCAACTCCCATTTAGTTTGAAAATTATCTTAAGTGGAAAAAGGCAAGAGAGAACAACACGAATTGGGAACAACTGCAGCCCAGTCCTGTGGAACAGGCCAGTGCAGGGTTCAGTGGTGATGGGACGCAGTAAGAAAACTTCTCTGCACTGAACAGCTTTAGCTTGGGAGAAGCCCCTGAGTGCTTCCCAACCTCTTCTCCTACACAGGAAAGAAATATTCATTGACATGATAAATGATGATAATGAACTGGTGGGAATCTCTGGGACAGACAGCCAAGAGCACACTCTGGGGGGCAGGAGTGGGCTGGTTGCTGTGTCACAATCACTGTTTCACAGCCCACTGAGCTTCTCAAGAGATGGAGAGGGAACAGACTGGCAGGAGAGGCAAGGCTGGATGCTTTAACAGGGAAAATCCCAGCTGCACACAAGCTCAAACCAAGCAGGAGGCTGCTCGCTGGGCCAAGGCCTATCTGTAGGGTTTAGGTGTGTCCGAGGCAGCTCCAAAAGCATCAGCAGCTCCCACAGGTCAGCACTGGAGCTGGGCAGCAGCTCAGGCCCCACAGCCACGTGCAGAGGCTGAGGGAGCCCTCGGGCTGTGCAGCACTGCAGACCCCACTGCAGGGAGACCAGGAACAACAGCAAGCACAAGGCAAGGTCAGCTGGGAGGGACCGAGACGAGCAGGTGGCATGGAATTTTGGAATAAACTCTGGGGCTGGTCGAGGTTCAGGCAAAACAAGGAGACACTGCATTAAACTGCCATGGACCCCATTTTCATGTCTGCTCTCCCTACATAAACAGCAGAGCCCAAAATGGCCAAGTCTCTAGTCATGCACAGCACCTCACACACCTGCAGCTGGCAGGGTCAGCCTTTCCAGGTTTCCTACCCAAGAACACCTGAGGGTCACATCAGTCTGTGGCACATCATTTCTATGTGACAGATTTATTGTAGTGCTCGTTTCTCAACTCTGTTTCTTCTACTCATCTGTCAAAGCAGTAAATTAAAATTCTCTTAAAGAGGAGCTACGGTTCTTTAAAACAACACTCTGAAAGCTGGACACTTTGTGCAATACTTAGCAAAAAAAGAACAGAAAATAAAAAACAAAACAAAATTTGAGCAAAACAAAATCAAATTTAATGTTCTTAAATGCAAAAGTAAAAACAAACAAAAAACACAAAAAAGCAAAAGAAAATTAACAGAAACAGAACAACTCAAAGTTTCAAGGCAGTCTGCAGAAAACCTGGGGGATTAATCTTTAAATCTACAAATCAAAGGGGTTTTTTTGTTAATATCTAACTTGCAAGTCGTAAGTACTTTTCTGCTGAGTGTTCAATAAGTAAAGCTAGTTGTCAAAACAAAATCCTATTAAAATAGAAAAATCTAGCACTCATTAGAAGGGATGCGAGAAATACAATGCTCAAATGTTTATAACTGGTTTTTCTTAACAAAATAGAACTGCCAAAGGAATTCCAACTACAATGATCTTGGAAAATAAGTAAGTATCTTGCTGCATTATAATGTACCAGTAAGTAGTGCACCATGCATTAAATATTTGGACAGAAGAGATTCAGTCTGATAAAGTAGCAACATATATTCACACTTGCTTTTTTTGAGTTTCATTTTGACTCTGAAATCTTCCCGGAGTTTCTTTGAAACTCTTTGGTCCATTCCTCTCAAAGTGGGCTTTAAAAGTCACGTTTGTACAACCTGTGAATTGGACACCTCGGCCACTGCTCAGTGTGCAACTTACCTCCCCAATGGTGTTAAAGTTAGGCTGGCATGCTACTACTTACAAGACCTTGACTTTAAAAAGCCTGATCCTCAACTAGACACGCAGTTATGAATATTAATTGATCAAACAATTTACTGTCAACTAAAACATTAGTATTTCTCAACTTTTCTTCCATACTACTGAAACTGGGGGGGGAGAAAAAAAGGACATGGGGACGGGAAAGAAAAACAACAGCATAAAACCCAAGAAAATTAATTAATTCAGCCTGATATTTTTCAGAAAATTCCAGTTTTTGCAGACAACATTCAATGAAACAAATGTTAGTCTCATAAGTGAAAGCATGCTTCAATTTTACCACCATCCAGAGGGTCTAGTTAATGCAATCTACTCAAGATTTCTGGGGATTTTTAACATGTTTTAAATGAAATAACTTAAAGCAACTTAAAATTGGTCTAACATTGTGGGATTTCAAACATTTGAACATGTCAGTTGCATCCCAGAATATAAAACCTTTTCACTTCTCATTTAGACTAAGACAAACACTTGTGAAAATTGGCGCAAAATGAGTTTTACACTAACAAAAATGTTTCAACTTCTGTCACTCCATTATCTATTCCATACAAAAAGCACGAGCAAGTTATTTGTGGGACTTGTTGGTTTTGAAGGAAACCTGTAAGATTTTGTCCCCCAGGCGGTAGCCATTAAGACTTGCTATGGCCATTGCAGCTTCTTCATAGTTTGTCATGGTCACAAAACCAAAACCTTTGCACTTGTTGGTGTTGAAATCTCGAATAACTTTCACATTGGTAACCGCACCAAAGGGGCCAAACATCTGCCAGAGGATTCCCTCATCAGCATCTTGACCAAGGTTGTAGATGAAGATACACCAGCCAGAAGATGCGTTTCCTGGAACATTTACACCAGAAAGCCCACTCATGTGATCTACACCCATAGGAGAGAACCTAGCAAATAAAAAGCACAATATTTCATGTAAAAGTTCATTTCAATTATGCAAATTAATTTGAATGGGAAGCAACTGAGAATGAATATTTTCTATATGGACATCAAAACCGCGAGATAAATGTTTCCCCATTCAAACTGACAATCAAATTAACAGCTGCCAGGGAAAAAAGAAGTTAAGAATTCCAACTGCTTTATCAACAGGGAACATTCCTTACAAATAGGCAAGGCAAGGCACCTCCCCAGGGGACCTGGATGGACCTCTGAACTCAGCCAGGCTGCTCAGAGTGTCCAGGGCATAGGTGCAGACCTGCTCGAGGTGGGGGCAACACCTCCCCAGAGGCCTCAGGCACCCCCAGCCATCTCCCAGTTATTTTTCTCAAGGATGTTTTCCCCCCATCCTCCTCTCCTTGCCTCTAAAATAGCACTTTGGGAACTCCAAAGTCAAAGGGTTTCTTTGGGCCTGCTGGGGCAGGGGATGAGTGTGCTTGGTTTTTAGGAATAGAGATTGTATATATTAATTTCTTGGTTTGTGGAACAGAACAAAACCTATTCCCCTTCCACACAAAGGCAGCAGGTGCAGGCAAACACACCCAACACTAGCAGACTCAGTGCAGAGTTTTACAATTTCAGTATGCATGGATGGTTTTATTAATTTTACATCAACTTTGTACCAGGAAAACTTAGATATGACTTTACTGAACTGGATTTTTTAAATCACTTTTATTCACTCTTCCTGAACCCTGCCTCCTGCACAGTACCCCAGCAGGATTTATACGTAACAAAATACCAAAAAGCCTCTCCTTTTTATGTCTTTATATTAATTTCTTTTCCCTCTAACCCACATTTCTAATTCCCCTTTATTCTATTTCTGGTCTCCACCCCAGAAATTCAAAGTTTCTGAATATTTTAGTGCAATACTAGGGTTGTACAGCTAAGCACTCAAAGGTCAGGAAATGTGAAAGTTAAGGTCAAAAACTTACTTTGAACCTTTGTGCTTATTTATTATTTAAAAATGTGAGGTCACATAGAAATATAATGATACTATACCAGGGGTTCCCAAACTGAGTTGTACCACTGGTGATACGTAAACCCCTTAAAATTGGTACACGAGCTGCTCTCTGCCTAGAGCATGGCGGGGGCAGATCCTGATTCTCTGCTGACCTGGAGGAAACAGGGAAGGGATGTCTGGGCAGTGAAGTGCCAAATGCTCCCCGGTGACTCCTTCTTGCCCTGCATCAAGGGGCTGCTGCTGCTTTTGTCAAGGAGGGAGGGCTCAAGGATGTGTGTCAGGAGCAAGGGGAGTGGAGGGGTGGCAGGACACACACACAGGGAATCAGCTCACGCTCAGGCTGTACGTTCACACAGGAGAACCACTCAATGACCATCGGCCCCCAGGCTCTCTGGTGCTCAGAGCTCATTGCCTTGGACACCTGACCCCCTGTCCCCAGAGCAGGAGCCACTGCACTCCTCCCTCGCTGATCCAGGGGCTCCCTGATCCTGGGGTTTGGGACACAGTGGGAACACCTGAGCTCACAGACCCAGTGAGGGCCAGCCCCAAGCAAATCCAAGTCTGGGAATCCTTGCACTACAGTCCAACTGAAAGAGCAGTTAGCAGAACCAGAAGGTGAAAGAAGCACACTAACCCGTGGGATCTGATGATTAGGTGACATACCTGCTATTTATTTTGGCTCTGTAGAAAAATGTTCCTGTGTTTGCATGCTTAATACACTTACTTGTTCTGACAGACACCTTCAGCTCTGTAGCTTCTTTCCATGAGAGTAATGATCTGGTAGGATGGATTTATCTTATTATCTGGCAAGTTTTCATCTCAACAGATCGCCAGTCCTGGGTCCTGCTCACATGTAGGGGGAGCAGCACACCAGAGCTCAGAACTGCCTGACGTTGGTTCCAGCACCCCGTGTAGCTCTGACCCTGCCTGCTCCATAGCCCAGGTAATACCACACCAAGGACTGCAGTTACTTATACAGGACCAGCTGGTGTCAAATGCAAGAAGACAATAAACCTAAATGCATGCCACATACAAAATAACTGAAAACAGCAAGCACTTCTGTTCTTTGGATACACTCATCTTCAAAGAGATTTTCCTCTCTTCCTGCTTTGACTCACAAAAACATTACAGGTTTATTTAAAAAAAAAAAAAAAAAAAACAAAACCGAAACACCAACAAGCAAAATATGATCAAACCAAAAAAGTCCCCTAAAAGACTTGAAAAGTAATTTCAAAAAAACAGTCCTAGGAAATGCAATTCAGCTGATCTGACACGTTTCTGTGCTCACACTGCACATGAGGGATCCCAGATCTCTCACTCAGCTTGGGGTAACTGCCTGGTCGTGCCAGGCCTGGAGCAGCTGACGCAAAACCTCTCTGTCCTACCAAGAAAGGTTTTTCTGACCACAGCAATTTAAGACGATCCTTAGGAAATTATTCTTCTTAAGGATGTTTAAGACTGTCCAATTTGGGCAGACATTAAGACCCACAGAGATCCAAGATGTTTCAAAAAAAGCGCTTTTAAAATTCCATTAATATTGTAAATTATCTCAGTCTTATCACACTTACTGTTGGTGTCCTCATTTCTCTTGTAATTATTTTTATACTGCCTCCTCCATATTGCTTTTTCAACTCTTCCTAAGAGTCTGTAGCCAGTGTTATCTATGGATGGTTCTTTCAAGCGATGCTAACTTAAAACTCCAACATCTTGTGGCATTAAGTATCACCACAGTGCATTTTTAAATGCAATTCTTTTTCACTTTATAAGCAACTTACTTATATGAATGACCTTTTGCTCTTCTGCCATGAGACAGAGAGACTGTGATGTTTAATAGACCCTGGAACTACTTTAACACACTGGAAGACAATCTCAGAAATTACACTCCTAAATGAAAACCATTTCCTTTTAGGTCTATGAAAGTCCTATAAATTTTTTTCATAGAATTGCAGAAACTCCTGAGCTGGAAGGAACCCACAAGGATCATCCAGTCCAACTCCTGGCCCTGCTCAGGACACCCCAACAATCCCACCCTGTCCCCCAGAGCATTGTCCAAATGCTCCTGGAGCTCTGGCAGCCTTGGGGCTGTGCCCACTGCCCTGGGGAGCCTGGTCAGTGCTCACCACCCTCTGGGGGAAGAACCTTTTGCTGAGATCCATCCCAACCCCTCTGGCACAGCTCCATGCTGTTTTTGCTGAATTCTTTTCACTGCATGCTGAGGACAATTATATACAGCATCACAGGTGGAGCCATCCCACAATGCCAATAAGCAGGAACATTATTTTTAATATCAGCCAATGATGACTTTCACACATAAGCTTGGCAGGTTTTTTTGTTTTAATAATTCAACCAAGAGCAGGAGTTCAGCTGCACTGACACTGTCCCTCCAGCAAGCACCTTTTTCCTGCTCTACCCTGATACAAATGGGAACGACCTGCTGTGACCAACACAAATAGTCCTGAGAATTCAGCAGCACAACTTCTAAGCCTGCAATAAATCAGGGTGTTCAGTCAAACAGCCACATATGGGAGAAGAGCAGCAAGCAGGGTTTCAGTCCCACAATCTTCCAGAACTTTGATGAAATACTACTCTGGATGGAATGGTTTCTTCTGTGGCATTCTCAACACAGACAGCTTGCATCCAAATTACAAACTGGCCTAAAAATGGAAAATTTAAACAATTTGGAGTGAAACCAGATGTGCAGGAGCCCTCTGAGCAATAATGTCAGTTACAGGGTTAAACACTCAAGAGCCTTCTTGTGTTTCCCCTTGGATCAAAGAACTATCAGAAATTACCTCCCCTTCAGGCATTCAGGACTGAACTCATGGATTGATATCAGTAGAGTTATGCCCATTACAGTAACTGGGAACTGGTTCTGACCATGAAAAAGTCTGAAAGCAAAACCAGCTGAACTGGGAATATTTGCGATTTGAGAGAACATTCTTCTAGTATAAAGCCCTGGTGAGCTACAAAACCACAGGACTTCCAGGGGCTCTGGGTAGCTTCTCACACTTAAGGAGCCAAACCCCTCCATTTCATCAGAGTCCAGCACCTGGAGATCTCCTGTTTGTAAGATTTGTAAGTAAACAAATCTTATGCTCCAAAGAAACCCCTGCCCCAGATGTTTTATCTTTCCTCCAGACACACCCTCGTGCTGTGGCATCACTCCCTCTGGCTGGAAGCAGAGACCTCATGTCTCAGAATTAGCAGGCCAGCCCAGCACCCCAGGGGGACATGGCAATAAGACCAATTCCTGATGCAAGCCACAAATACCACAGGAACTCCAAAGGATTAACAAAACATTAAACAAAGGGTTGGAGTGATATCTGTAGGAAATTAATAATTACAAATTAGATACTAAAGGCTTAATCCTGGATTTACAGGGATTATGAGGGAATGAGATGAAGTGTAATCAAAATGTGAGGTTAAGTATTCAACCTCTGCGGAGCAGAGACCACAACTTTAATTTCTACAGACTGCGAGCATTGTGGAAGGAGCTTATCTTTCATCATGTCTTGTTCACTACCAAAACAAACAACACTCAGCCCAAACTCAGGCTCCTGAGTTTAACCACAGGATAAGTAATTAAAACTCATGAAGTTCAGCATCCTTTAAGGAAGACTCACTAAAAAATCTTGCAGCTAACACCACACGTGGGAGGAAAAATTTGAAGGGCTATGGGATAGACTTGATGACCTTGGAGGTCTTTTCCAACCTTAATGATTCCATGATTCTATGGTCTAAGTGTTGTACATATGTGCCTGCACAGGTCATTTAGGGAAGGAAGTTTTTGCAGGTCTGTGACAAGACAGAGATGGACAGTTTGTGTCTCCAAGGCAACTAGTGGATCTTGTGTCCACAGTGCATTCCTGAGAGCACAGCTTAACCCACAACTGCTCTATTCCTGACTCTGCCACTCTGTGGTACCACACAATGTTCAACTCTTTCTCCACCAGGAGGTCTACCCAAAGTTGGCCAAAATGTGCTCACAAAATGAGCACTGGGCACAGACAGCTTGGGTGGACACAGTTCCCACAGCAGTAAGAATGGAACAGACAGAGACAGAATTCCACCTTACCTCCCAGTGACACCCCAAACCCACAGAAACATTGTGGCTTTGGGGCTGCCCCATCCCTGGAAGTGTCCAAGGCCAGGTTGGAGAGGGCTTGGAACAACCTAGGACAGTGGAAGGTGTCCCTGCCCATGGCAGGGGGTGAAACTGGATGATCTTTCAGGTCCCTTCCAACACAAACCATTCTGGGATTCTATGAAATGCACACAAATTACATAAATGGTGCAATAAAAGAATAATGAATGAACTAGTTATTAAAATCTGGTTTCACCAGCAATATTAGCAAAAATACATTAATAATTTTTATTGTTCCTGAGTGGTCACTGAAAGACAGAATTAAAGTTATTTGGTCTCTTAATTATGGGTGTGAATTTTATTTGTACTGCTTCTCCTGATACATCTTAATTCTGCTATAAATTTTAAGGGGAAGAATGATGAATAAAATGTCCAATTAAACTAATAATGAAAAAATGAGCCAGAAGCCTCAAGATTTTACTAGGAATAGGACAAACTGAAGCACTGGCTGAGGCAAAGGACAGATGTGTGAGTTTTGTAATAGTTCACTTATACACAAACAATGTAGAATTTCATTCCTCGGTGTGGCTTAACAGATTTGGTGTTGAGATCTGGATGAATGTTTCAGGGACATGAGGAGCTGCCTGAACTAAACTTCCCTGGGCTAGAGCTGAAGAGAAATGGAGAACAACTGAGGCTGGCAGGGATCTCTGGAAATCCTCTAGTAAACCCCCAGCTCAAAGCAGGGCACCTGAAGCAGGTTGTTCAGGCCCATTCCAGCCAGGTTTCAGCATCTCCAAGAACTGACATTTCATGGTCTCTTTGGGCAAATTGTTCAACTATTCTCAATATAAAACCACAGCTGACTGTAAAGTACCAAATTCTCTCTGGGGACACATTACACCAAGCTGTGTTCAAAATGCTGAACGACAGCATTACGGACAGGTGACAGCAACACCAGAGCAGCAGCACAGCAAAAACCTGGCTGAGATTTTAGTCCATAATTGGATACCTCAGAGGAGAAAAACAACAACAACAACAACAACAAAAAAAGAGTATATTCTCAGCAGGGAAACACTACACTCAGAAACTCTCAGGAACATAATCTCATCTCAGAGCCCATTGCTTATCTGCCAGATAGTAAATATACTGCATTTTCCAGAGCAGCCTCCAACTATCAGCTTCCTCCACAGGCATCCAAGACAATTCCAGGTCAAGCAATTCATAGTCAAAGCAACCAAGGCAATTCTCAAAGGCAAAACAGTGTCTTCCAGAGCCGGGATGCAGACAGGATGCTGAAACTACTCAACATTCTCAGCACTGAACTTGTAAAGCCTCAAGGGAAGGCAGAACCCTGCACAGGTTGGGATGCAGGCATGAATCCCACAGAACCTCCTCATCAGAAATAAGGCTTTCCCATCTTACTATGACACCTCCCTGCTGGAACCAACGGTTCAGAGTTTTAATTAAGTTGCCAATATATCTGTGTTCAGATATACAGACCACAGAATGGGGATCTGTTGAGACAGGACCTACCAACACCCACCTGGAACCTGCTGCTTCTGTCACCTCATTGTACCCAGTTGTGGAAACAGACCCCGGAGTGCAGGTACCTTTATGTACTAACTTCGATATAAATTTTACAAGTAAGGTTTTACTTTAATAATATTTTAATGCAACAATTTATTTACATAACACTGCAGGACACATAGTGCACTATGTATTCATTCACACATGCTGCAGTGAAGGTGTCACTGCCCAGCTGTGGGAGCACAGCTTCCCAGACGGACACGGGAACAGGAGCACAGCCTTAAATGCATTTATTCTTCCTAACCTACCTGAATCTCTGCGCCTGGTGATGCACTGGCCCTCCAAACCGTCGAGCTGGTGAATGACACAGCTGCGACAACAGTGCCACATTTTTGTTCTGGTTAGGGTTGGCTGCAAACTTCACTGTAATGGGCTCGGAGGAACCTGGGGGTTTGTGACCATTGAAATTTGTAATTGCCTCTTCTGCTTCTGACCTTTTGTCAAACCGGATAAATGCGACCCCTCTGGACAAACCTTGTAACCAAATCAATAAAAAACAAAACAAAACAAAAATAAAAAAAATTGAAGTTCAAGAGAAACTCAAAATAACTTTGAAAACAAAACCAAAAAAAGTTCAATATTTCTGTGGTCACAGCCTTCAAGTTCTCTACATTTACTAATGTTTCTTCAGCAGCTGGAGGATAAAGTATGAAATTAAGAAACCAAAGATAAATTAACATATTCATTTCAGCTATAACAACCACAGTGACTAAAACACTTAAAAAACTCGAGTGAGGTTTTAAACCTGCCTTTGATATCTTTTACCTTTGATATATTTTACCACTACAATGTGGTTAAATTCCATGAAATTCACCACCAACTGATATTTCCATTAATAAAAAACCTCCTCCCAACATTTTAAGTAATTTTTTTTTTTTTTTCCCTGGTGGGAAAGGAAACCCAGGCCTTGCAGGCATTAACTTCATGATATAGAATCCATTCTTCAATCAATGCACCATTAAGGATATTGGAAAGCAGGAGGTGTGTTCAGAGCTGAATTACACAGCTTCAGGCTTCGGCACACCCATGAAGACTCTATTATTCCTGAAGAGATTTTATTTGTATGACTTCTGCCATCTCATTTTACAGCTCTGTCAGTGTCAGGTACTATCCAGACACCACTGACTGCCAGAGGGGGATGATTAGTTTGGACACTTGCATTAGTAAGTTTGCTGTGCCCCACAAGCCTTTTCCTTGCTTCTCTCTACAGCTCCCTTCTGCATAATCAGCTTTAGAGATGGGACCCTGCAGGTATCAGAGCCGGACAAAATGAATCCTCCTCTCTGTGAAGGAAAGGATGGGATTTTCCTTACCCAACCACAGTGTCTACAATGTCAGTCCCCACATCTCTTCCAGTCCCCTCGGCTGTCTCTGACGCACAGTGTGGTCTGACCACACAGAGATACTTCAGAGCAGGTTCCTGCAGCAGGAGCTGGCTCTGGTGGGGTCCCAGCCCTGCAGTCCTTGGCCTGCAGTCAGACTGATCCACCAGAACTTGAATTACAGCATATTCCTCACAGACCAGGAAAGCTGCTGCTGAACTGATGCATATAAATGTGTACAAATGCACATAATCCAGTTATAAATGTTAAATGTGGAATTGCTAGAATTAAATTATCTTCTAACACAGCATAGGCATAATCAATGAAAAAGTGTATTTGCAGAAGTTCTCCCCAGATTCATACAGGACATATGGCCTATTGAAAAAGCCACAGAACAGCTGGGTGACAGGATAAACCAGACCCTGCAGTCACCCAGTCTGAAATAATGAGGTAAGAAATTTAAACTCTGGAAACACACTGCAACACAGAGTCAGAATTACCATCATAAAAAATCCCCTAACTTTGTTCTCCCCTGAGCCAAGTGCTTAAATCAACTTTTCGCTTTTCTTCCTTTTTTTTTTTTCTAATAAACAAAATACATTCAGAACTTTCAGGGCAGTACTGTTTAAAATTCATTCTTTTGCTTAGCAGTAACCACAGAGGCCTGTAAGACACCTCAAATGGTTAAAATGTGAGAAAACTGCCTGAGTGAGTTTCAAGCTGGTATAAGGGGCAAAACATACTCTTTTGCTTTTAAATCTGAAACTATGGCCTGGAATTTGACTGTGGGTAATAACTGCATGTGTGTAAGGCCAGTACTCCAGGACATAAACATGGTCCAGATGCACAACTGCACTGCAGTGACAAGTGTCAGAGTAAGAGAGCAGATGTGGTAAATCAGCAGCTGATAAAAATTACAATAATCCTATTTTAATATGATATAAGGTTTGGCCTCTAAGCTAGCAAAGGAGGCAGCAGAATCATTCTGTGTTTTTAAAAAGTCACGGGACAAGGATTGTCTGTTAAAATTCTATCAGTGGCTGACACCAGATGCCATGGTCAGTTTGTGGAAGTCTAATTCAATTAAGTTTTGGAACTGCCAGTGTCAGTAAAACACTAAATATGCTGTACACTCCAGTTTTCTGCAGCCAAGGCACCAGAGCTCACCTGTGGTTTGATCCACAAGCACACGTGAGTTGATGATGCGCCCAAAACGGGAAAACATGTCTTCTACATCCTTCTGTGTCATTGACCGGGGCAGTCCACTGATATATAAGTTAGCATCCTTGATAACTTCAGAACTTGGGCGGGCATAGGAGACCTTCAAAAGAAATAAAGGTTTGCTCAGGGTGTTAACAGGGAAGATCAATTTATATCGTCATGAGCCAATTTCATTTATTCCCCACTAAACAACACTGGCATTTTTACTGGAATTCAAAAAAACAGAACCAGGAGAGGAAAGGGAATATTGACAAAACAAAAGGACAAAGGGCATGTCCCTACATAACTCCATTCATATTGGGCTCATCCAACAGATAACCAACAAAGGGGCACTGCCATAAGGAGACAGCAGCAGACCAATACCAACATTCCCAGCAAACACATTTGCCAAGTTGAGGAATTCCTGACTCAGACACTCAGTCACCACAGGTCACACTGGCAACTTGTCCTGTCAGTATATTTTTTAAAGCTGCAAAAAAAGACTTTACCAGCTACAGTGCAATTTTCTGTCTTAATTTCTGCTACTAGAGAAAGTTGCAAATATCACCTAAGCAGGTGTGAATCCTACATCCACAGCACAGGCTGTTGCTTTGGACAAGGAGCGCATGCGTATTAACAAGATTTAAAATAAACACCGTGAAGTATCCAAGAGGTACGTGAGCTTTTTAAAAAGCCTGGCAGCAATTCAGAATGGTCTCTCTACTCCTGTAAAAATAGTGGGAATAAAAAAAAAAAGAGAAATCTGAATACAAATCTGTTTCAAAACACTTCACTACTCTTCTCCCAGATTCACCTTTCCTGCAGTTGGGGGCACCATCAGAATGAAGTTTTACAATGCCATTTTCAGAGAAGAGTGAGAAATCTCCTACCTTGATAGTTTTTGACTGAAGTCTGAGGCCATTCAGTGTGTTTATTGCTCTTTCAGCATCTTTTGCAGTTACATAGTTCACAAAGCCATAGCCTAAGCTGTGTCCTAGAGGGAAGAATATTTTTTAAAATTAATCCTAATAAAAAAACCTTTATCATCATCAAAACGAAATGAAATGAAAATGAGAAGTGAATTCAACATAAACATAGTCCACGCAGCAAATATTTCAATAATGCAAAGAGGTTTCTCAAGGCTGGCACAGACCAGAGTAACTCTGAGCTCTTTCATTTCCACTGTGGACACCTCTCTGTCCCCACGGACAGCAGGTGTCGTCGGTCAGAGCACCTGCCAACAGCAAGAAATTTAAGACTGAAACATCAACTCTGACCAGTCTTGTAAACTTTATGGGTGTGGAACAAAGGCAAGAACTTAACCAAGTTCATCAGCACAAACTCCCAGAGAGAGAACAGAAAGTCCCAGGGGGTGAACTGCCAGGTAAGAAACCACGAGGGTGCTCATTTCTGTTTGGCTACTCCAACCTCCATTCCTGGGGATAAGAGGGAAAAAGAAGTTTCCAATTCTTCATAATACAGCTTATAAGCAGCAAGTTTCCCAAACACAGCATCAAAGTGAAGACTGAAAAATTCCCTTCAATGCAGACAATTCATGTACTTTTGCTTTATCTAAGGTAATTCTTACAGAGAGAATTTGAAAAACTAAAATCTTTAAAGGATTATAGGTGAAGGATATTTATTTGATCTGCTTCAATCTCCAACCCCCACAATTTCTACTATCAATTTTAACACTATATGCTAAGATCATTTCAGTTTGGAATTTCCCAACAATTAGAAGCTCTTAACATTGTAGACCTAAAAATAACTAAAATACTTTCAAAGACTGTCTCAGTGCAATAAAACAACTCCAATTCAATACAAGACACATTTTTCAGCCAACTTCTCTTTTTCTCAGCCAGATCTATGGAATTTCCTGAAGAAGACTGTAAGCATGCACAGGAAAATGTGCTATTTTATTTTAACAATATACTATTTTTAAGTTATTAAGCTCCATTGTTAGGCTTGAAGACACTAGAAGACAGAGCTAATTATTATGGTAAAGGAGACTCTTGTGAAATATAGCCCTTTTTAAAATCATTGCAGAGCCAAGTTCTGCAATGGTCCTGACTGTCAAGGTAGGCTCCTAACACTTTCCAGACATTTTCAGAACACCAATACACACATCCAGGTGTCAAATGGTGATATCCTGGCACAACTGTCAGAGGAACTGAAGCAAAAGGCTGCAAGAGATACTGCAGATTAACTCCAGCTACTGAAACAAAGAACCCCCAGCCTGCTGAGGCATCAAGACAACAAGTCTAAAATCCACAAGGGACGGAAGGGGGCTCAGTGTTGGTGCCAACAGCACTGTGGCAGACTGACTGCAGAGCTGCACTCGCACGGCTCCTGGCACAGCCTCTGCCTTTGGCTGCTTCCTTGGGAAACCCAATCCAGCAGGAACTCATCTGCACCCAAACAACGTCAGTGCCTGTTGTCTAATACACCCCCTGTATAAACGCTCCCAGGTAATTCTTGCCGTCTGCCAAAGCTCTCAGAGAAACCACATCTGCTCTGTGCTCAACCCTCAAGCAGAGCCAACATCCTGTCCCCGACAGACCTGCTGTTAAACATCCCCACCAGTCTCTCACAACACCATGCACTGCACATGACTAAAGGCAAAGCACCCTGTGACAGCCGAGTAGGAGTTAAGTCCACAGAGAAGAAAAAAAAAGCGCAATACAAAAAAATCTTAAACACCAATTTCTGCACCTTTAGCCTACAAAGACCTACAGATAATGTCTGCTAAATTCTGATCAATGTTTCTTACATGTACCCCAGCATGGTTTTTGTGATGCCTTTGTAACATTCACATTGTTTTATTAGTCAGACATGGTCAATCATTTAGACCAAATCTGGCTGGTTCACACCCACTTACCTACCAAGATTCTTTTCCCTTGATTTAAGAAAACGAATAATGATCAGAAAAATGTTTAGCACCTGGACCCTGCCTTATTTCTCAAGAGTCTGACCAAGAAAGCAGAGATAAGTTTAAGAGGGAACAAATACCAGGTGAACAGTTGGCAATGACTTTTACAAGGGTGTGAAGGGCCTGACACTCCTCACAGGTCCAGCATCTCAGTCCTGCTCTGAAGGCTCAGAGCACCAGTTGCTTTATGGATGTTTTTGTTCTGCCCCAAAAGTCACACAAACGTGAATATTTCAGAAAACTACTGAATAGAACCAGGTTAATAAAGCTTATGGAAATAGGCCCTCAAAGACTAGGGAAACCTATTCCAAAACATGACTAATCCCTCCATGTGTGACACACACTGAGCCCTGGCAGTCAGGGCTGTCCTTCCCCAGAGGGATGCTGCACTGGGGAGAGGGTGACTATTCTCCAGCCAGGTGAAAAAGAGCACAATTCCACACCATATAAATTAATTAAGCTGAGTATCCTTCCCTATTCCCTTGCAACAATTTCCCAGAGAACACAGCAGGCATAGAATCGTAGATCATGGAATGGTTTGGGTTGAAAGGGACCTTAAAGCTCATCATATCATGCCACCCCCTGCCACGGGCAGGGACACCTTCCACCAGACCAGGTTGCTCCAAGTCCCATCCAACCTGGCCTTGGACACTTCCAGGGATGGGGCAGCCACAGCTTCTCTGCCAAGGCCTTCCTACCCTAACAGCCAAGAATTCCTTCCCAACAGGCCATCTATCCCTGCCCTTTGGCAGTGGGAAGCCATTCCCCCTTGTCCTGTCCCTCCAGCCCTTGTCCCAAGTCCCTCTCCAGCTCTCTTGGAGCCCTTTTAGGCACTGCAAGGGGCTCTCAGATACCCCTGGAGCCTTCCTTTCTCCAGGTGAACACCCCCAGCTCTCCCAGCCTAGCTCCAGAGCAGAGGGGCTCCAGCCCTTGGAGCATCTCCGTGGCTTCCTCTGGACTTTTTACAGCAAATCCATGTCTTTCTTATGTTGTTCCCCAGGGGCTGGAGGCAGCAGTGCAGGTAGAGTCTCACCAGAGGGGAGTAGAGGGACTGAATCCCCTCCCTCGCCTGCTGCCCACACTTCTCTCTCTGCCTTCTCCCAAAGCATGAGACAGGTTATGTTTTTATGCAGTTTGAAATCAGTGGGTCCAGTCCTTGGAATCACAAACTGTACATATCCCCTTGCCCCAACGCACACACAAGCCCACATTAAAAGCACTTCAGATTTTTGTTTCCAGGCACTCTGACTGACAGCATGTTCTACAGTCTCCACCCAAAGCCCTCCTTTTCCAAATGCAGGTCTTCGTATTGTGTGTCCACTTGTTCCATACAAATCCTGTCCTTGAGTTTACACACACTTTCCCTTCCACGTGTCTGTCCTCAGAGTACCCCCACACAGTGACTGTATCCCCTTGGCCTTCTTTGCTGTTTTTCTAGGAGCAAAATTCTGCATCTTTCCCACTTCCAGTTATATACAGGTTGTTCAATGACTATTCCTTATCAAAGAGTTTGAAAGTCCTGGGAAATCAGGGAGCAGGGAGGTAACGGGGTTTACACAAAAAAACACAGATGAAAAAAAGGAAGCCCTTGAAAAGTGGCAGGATCACAACAGTCAGGCGTTCTCAAACTCCATCTACAAATATGACAGTAAGTTTGACTAAACCCCAGTACTACAGTTCTGTTAACTTTTACCTCCACTAAGTAAGAAAATATCAATTACCTGTGTTTCTCTACAATAACCTAGAATGCAAATCCATCCCTTAGTCTGTATTTACCACCTTTAAACCGCATCAGATCATGTAGTCCTTTAAGTGCTAGAAAAACCCAACCCAGGCAAAACTGACAGCATATATATAAACCTATCTTGCTCAAAATACCCAATACCATCAGCCTCAGTCACTGCCTCCCACTCAGTGACCGGTGTTCATCTCTACACAGGCTGGGCTAACACACAACAGTCCCATCAATGCAGGAGGTACAATCCACCATTCCCTCACAGACCCCTCTGCAGGAATGCTCTTCACTTCACAATTTTACTCCATATTCCCTTCTCCTAAAACACACTCTACCTATGTGCTAAGGACACCAGGAAATACACCAGGAACTGGCATTTGCACAGTATTATGAC
Source organism: Xenops minutus (assembly GCA_035221455.1). Classification (NCBI taxonomy): domain Eukaryota; kingdom Metazoa; phylum Chordata; class Aves; order Passeriformes; family Furnariidae; genus Xenops; species Xenops minutus. Next base: position 4,528,397 of record JAWWEE010000075.1, on the reverse strand, counting down.
TGTTGTCAAGTGTTTACTCCAGGCAAAGAGTTTTTTGCTTTCTCCTGATGTTCCCAGCCTGCTACAGAAACCTGTTGTGCAAAGCAAGGTGGTGCTATAACATGTTTCAAACCATTTTAGTAGATAATAATTAAAAATATTTTTTAAAGTTTGCATATACATAAGTCAAAATGTACTCAAGATACAGAGCTAAAAAAAGAGCAACAAGTAGGTCCTTATCTGGATGAATAATTAACAAAGTGAATATAAAACCTAGTTTTAAGCAAAATAGTAACTCCTTCAGCAGAAAGAATCAAGTTTTGTTTCCATGATAAAAGCCCCTTTCATGAGAGAGGGCAGTCGTTTTCTTTTCTGTGCATCACTTGGGTTTCTGTCCATGTCCCTGCTTCCTTTCCCAGCTCCCGAGACACGTGGCTTCAGTCATCAGCTCCCTCCTTATTCCCAGCCCACTGCTGATAGCTCCAGCTTCATCAGTCTGATTCGAGGGCAGAGCACTTCACTGAGAGCAGCTAACACAGATCCTCCCTATCCTGTCCTTCTTAAGAAACACCAGAATTAAACCTGGCTCCTGTTAGGTCAGTGGACCTCAGTATGATGGCATCTTAGTGCAGAACTTGCTTCCTGAACTGGGAAGCAGTGTTTGCAGGATGTGAGCTGGGTTTGTGTTTTTGCTTGGCTTTACAAACTGGGCTGTGAGTGATAACCGGAGAGCCTAAATATGCATGAATGCACTGAGAAGTACCACGTAAAACACCAGGCATTGGTGTGCTGAAAAAGCAGAATTCAGAGTGGTGAGTGTAATTTCTGAGGATGATGCTCAGATGTGCCCTGTGTGGACTCTCCTTAGCACAGTCATGCAATTGTACAGCCAGGTATACACGGTTACATGAGCCCAGAGAAAAACACAACCACTCCTGCAGCAAACTTCCCAAAAAGGGTTATGGCAATGGAGAATTGCAGCCAGGTATGACTTGCAGAGCAGGTGATCCAGAGACTATATCTTAACCCCTGAGTGGGTCACACCATACATGCAGCATCTTCTGTTTCCTAACACCCAGGAAGACACGCAGATGTGTTAGCAGAGCAGCCTGGCTGAGCAGGGAGCTCATGGCAGAGCTCCAAGGGAAACAGGGAGCACAGGAGATGGAAGAAGTGATGGCTACAAAAGGAGGAATTTGGAAACACTGCTCACTGTGTCTGAGGAACAGCAGAGCTCAACTGCAGTTCAGACCTGAAAGGAATGCAAATAAACTAAAGAATATCAAGGGTAACAAGGAAAGGTTAAGCTGTCTCAGCAGCACAAGGGTGGAAGTGTGGGAGAAGATTTAACATGTGAACTGAGGAGAGGGGGACAGGATGCCTTCTGTGCCTCACTTAACCAACATGGACTAACAGACCTCTGTACTTTGGAAAGAGCTCATGGAGAACAGCCAATGGATAAAGACTGAGCCAGGGACTGACTGGTTGAGTGAACCTGTCCCAGTCAAGCCCATGGGGGCATTAGACAGGCTCTCTGTAAGGGACTAGGCTCATGTCCCTGACGAAACTGTTTCATCTTTGAATGATGAGGGAATTGGAAGAGGTCTCCAGCAACTGCAGTAAGGTAAGTGCCACATCAATCTTCAAAGAGAAACAAAAACCCCCACCCCCCCCTCACACACGCTCTACATGTATGCCTGGAACAAGTGGAGATGGCAGGCATCTCTTCCAGGAGATGCCGTTCACCTTTTGATCCACGACCTGGAGGAGGTGACAGGAGCATGCTCTCACCAAGACCAGAGATGACACCAGGTTGGGAGGGACCTCTCAGTGCACTGGGGCTGCCAAACACGCTGGGGGAGCAGGTCAACGGGAACCTCATGGAATGCAGCAAGGACAGATGCAGAATCCTGATCACAGGGAGGAGGAATTCCTGGTAACAACAGACTGTGCGCCTACTGGCTGGAGAGCACTCTGGGCAATAGGAACAGGAATCATGGTATGAGCGTGAGCCAGCAGTGCCCCCATGGAGAAGGGTAACACCATCCTGCATTACACTGACAGAAGCAGAGCCAAAAGGAAGAGATCGTCCCGTTACAAAACCTTTAATACTGCATCCCATTTTTAATGTCCCTCAATGCAGGAAAGACACTGATCAACTGGAATGAGCTCAGGAAGCACCACCAAGTTGCTCAGGGGATTGGAGCATGTGGAAGTTTACCCATGGGACAGAGTCCTGAGTGACCTGGCCTGACCTCACAGCTGACTCAGCTCTGAGCAGTAGGCTGGACTGGTGTCCCTTAAAACTGAACCATCCTGAAATCCCCAAGGACAGAACAAGGAATTCAACACTACATTAACCTCAGGTTCTTCAGTTCCACAGCACAAGGTCTTTTTGCACTGACATCCTGGACGCATCCTTCATCTAAAGAGGGATGAAACAGAACGAACTATTAATGAAAAGTTTAGAGAAAGAATCCCACTTTTCTTCTCCCTCTCAGGATTTTCTCCTATTCACAGAATCGTTTCTAAATTTTATTTCTAGTGTAATCCTTAAGCCAAAGCCTGAAACTACCAAAACTACTACATGGCTAAAAACAAAGATTGGGCCAACGTGCAATTATCCTATCACACATTTTTGGAAGCACCTACTCTCACAGTCTATTTTTGAGTGAACATTCATATCCATAGGTTTCCACAAGAATTCTTCTGTCATTTTTTGTCCACTGGTGATGGTGCTGATTTCTAGCACCTCCTTATAACCGTCAGCCCGAAGTTAAATCTGCTCCACATCGTAACTTTTAACCATTTTTCACTTCAATATTCTAAATAACAACTTCAGAACCTGCCACATTCTACATGTGCTGTTTGACTCCACTCTGGAGACAAGCACTTGCTATTTGTTAGGTCCTTGGCAGATTTGTTTTCATTCTGCAAGGTGTCCTTACAAAAAAAAGAAAAGAAAGTAGCTTAATGAAGGATTTCTGTCAAAATATTTTTTTGGATGTGAACAAATATCTGAAGTATTTAATCACTGATCTTCAAAACTAACAGTTGAAGGGCATGATTTTCCATTCTATGTCTATGTTGATAAATCCCATCATCACAACATAGAAGTGATTCTATTTATTACTGTCAAGCACATAATTCAAGGTATGGTTTCGAAAATACAGGAAATCATAGAATCGCAGAATGGTTTGGGTTGGAAGGGACCTTAAAGCTCAGTTCATCCAGTTCCACCTCCAGCCACAAGCAGGGATACTTTCCACTAGACTAGGCTGTTCCAAGTCCCATTCGATCTGGCCTTGGATGTTTTCAGGGATTGGACAGCCACAGCTGCTCTGAAAAACCTATGCCAGGGCCTCCCTACCCTTACATAGAAGAATTCCTTCCCAATATTCCATGTAACCCTGCCCTGGGCCAGTGGGAAGCCATTCCCCCTTGTCCAGGCCCTTGTCCCAAGTCCTTATCCAGCTCTCTTGGAGCCCCTTGAGGCAGAGGGGCTCCAGCCCTTCATTAATGATATAGTTGATGCCCCTCAGCTACTCTGGAAACACATGAAGCTAAAGCTAAAACCCACAGCCTGAACCAAATCTTTGGTCCTGATCCAGTCCCCAAGACTCCAGTCCCCCATCCAGCCATGTCCTCTCCAACACAACCATTCTTCCCTCTTGTGCTGTGACAAGTCACAGAAAACTAGAAAACATCCTGCCAGAGACAGAACTGAGTGCAGGAGTTTCACGGCAGGTACTGAAGCAGCATGTTAATCTTAAACACTTTTACCTCGTCCACCAAAAATATTCTGCAGTATCCTATACGGATTTTGGAAAATGGAAGTAAGTCTTTCTTTGTTTGCCCAAGTAACTTCTTGAAAGAACAATTAATCATGTTTAAATACTTTAATCTGCTTCATCTCCAGTTTAGTCATAAATGCTGCCCAAAACTATCATTAGTCACTGAAATACCAAGAGAGCACCAGAAACCCCATACAGCATGTCTGTGTCAGGCTGGGGGCAAAGCTCAGCCTGGCCAGACAGCCTAGGCTTGTGCCTAGCCTAGGAAGCACCTTGGGAAGCATCGTGCTGTTGTAAGACTGGATCAGTCAGATCAACTCTGCACCAGGAATTACTGCACCATGCTCCACGTACACTGTACCCTGAGAGTACAAAGCCAAAAGTTTAGGTTTCTATTGGAGCACTTCCACAGTATTTGTCCTTTAAACATCTCCATGGTGCAGCAGCTCAGGACCTTCCTCCTACAGGACCTGAACTCAGCTTTGCTACAGTTCCTGTGACTAAGCTCTCTGAGCCAATTCCTGCGTCTGCTTGAGACTTCAAACCAGCACGTCTTACTGAACAGGCTCTTGATGGCAACAGAAAAGAACTAGAAAGCAATCAAAGAAAATGCCTAGTTATATTGCTAATGATTTTCAAATCCAAAATGTGTCTCTGCTGCCTGCCTTGGTTCCATAGGCCAGGACAAAAGACTCCGTTCATGACCAAACCATGACAAGTCTCAGCGATGGAACTTTAAGGGCAAAATCACATTTAGCTGGTTTGGAAAGCCTGACGTTCAAATAACTCAGCAAACCATTACAAATTACAAAAAAAAAGGGTCTTTCCTCGTTATGCAAAATCGCTGGCATTTGCCTTGAAACAAAGGTGAGTACAAGCAAGTCAAATAGACACTCTGGGGAAAAGCCAAAAGCTACAAATCTAACTTGACACATTTCTGTTATTCACCTTGGCTCAGACAGTTCACAGGGATCTCACCAAAACTGCAAAAATCCAATCATAAGAGTGATAGCTTTAGATCCTGAAAAGGTTCACTTCTTTTAGTAATCAATTTTATGCCCTGAAGCCTCTCTGCATACTTATAATTTCTATATGTTCTCTTAAGATTTTTTTTCCTTTTTCTCATTTCCAAAACATTTCTCTATTGAGATTTAATTTCAATTGCTCCAGGGCTCTTTTTCCAGATGAATGGCCAGCACCCAAGATGCTGTGAAGTGAGAAGGATTTGGAAAGTGAACACAGAAAATACCAGGCCCAAAACTGTGCAGGAATACCACGGGTTGGTTTTTTTGAGGGAATCTTTGGGAGGAAAATTCCTTGCCACTTACTAGAAGATCTCATTTCGTTAAACAAGACAGAATCTTTTCACCTGTTTTTGGCACAAAAATCTGACCATGTAAGATGCTGAGGGCTGAAAAATCCATCTTCCCCATCACCTAAGCAAGAAACTTCAGCCCTCAAATAATGACACTTTTAGCTGTGAACATTATACTGCAAAACTTCAGCAAGTGCTCAGAGTCACCACAATCATGGCTTAAGCTGAACCAAACTGTTACTCAGCAGAAGCTGCTCCTTGGAAGAGAATGGAAATATTCTAGGATGTGGAACAGTAACTCCCAGTAAAAGTATGCTGAGAAATATTAGAGCACAACCCAAGATGTTGTTACACGGCTCGTTTGTATGGATGGATGAGAGAAAAGAAAGGCAAAGGAAGCAGTAGTGTGCAATAGTCTGTACAGCTCTGTTGGCCTTTTTGACGTTAACACTATAAGCAGGGACACTGATTTATTTACCCTCTCAGTGTATCCAGATAGAGTGGAAGGATATCCAACAACCCCAAAACAGCAGGAAGTCAGCCTCCCTTGTGCCAGCCTTGCCTCAAGGCTTTCAGAGAACAGTCACGGTCCCTTGAATGGCAGCAGCACCACCTGGTCACCAGTCACCGCTCCCCATTTGGCATCACTGCACATATGACAAGGGTGCAACCCGAACCATCAGCCAGGTCAGTGACCAACACTTCTAACAGATTTGGCCCTTATGTCAAACCTTTGGGTAATTCACTAATGACCTGCTTTCGGCTGTACTTCTATGCACCTCAGGGACGGGTTTTCCATTCACCCACAGGTCCTTCAGCAGTGCACACCTGCAGCAATAAGAACACATCTCTGCTCACCCTGAGTGAGAGGCCTTAGGCACTCCCTGCAGAGCTCCACCATCCTTTTTGGTCAAGGTAGCTCATTTTTGGTCAAGACCTCTGCTGTCACAGGAATAGGTGCTACTGTTACTGCTGGAGACTGCAACACATCACCACCAGCCCTGAGTGCACATGGGCTGATCAAAGAAGAGCTCCCAGTCCCTACCCTGCTCTGCCTGCTCCCACTGCTCTGGCCAGTCTAGTACAGTCTAGGCCAGACTGGTACATAGGCCTGCCCTGGCCTAAGCAACAGCTAAACAGGTGCTTCACTCACCCACTCAGGGGTCAACTGGAACAAAAACTCCAACCTCCTTAGATCAAGTACACCTGACAAAGCTCTGAGCAACCTGCTCCAAGCCCAGGAGTCCTACAGCTATCCCTTCCTGGTAGCAGCCAGCACTCTGAGGCATCAGATGGGTGCCAGAAGTCCTTTGACAATCCCAGAAGTTCCCAAAACATCTAGAAGCAGAGTTCAGGAACTGCTGCAAGAGTTGTTGCTTCTTCTGGCTGTGCTCTGAGCCCTCTGAAAGAAACCAAGGTGCCTTTAGGGCTATGAAGAGGGGGAAGGTTCTGGAGGGGAAGGGTCTGAGGAGCAGCTGAGGGCACTTGGCTGGTTCAGAGGACACTGAGGGGAGACTCCTCGGGGGCTGCAGCT
>JAWWEE010000075.1:4505037-4521647 GCA_035221455.1 Xenops minutus | reverse complement strand
ACTGACCAGGCTCCCCAGGGCAGTGGGCACGGCCCCAAGGCTGCCAGAGCTCCAGGAGGGTTTGGATGATCCTCTGGAGGACAGGGTGGGATTGTTGGGGTGTCTGTGCAGTACGAGGAGTTGGATCAATGATCCTTGTGGGTTCCTTTCAACTCAGGAGATTCTGGTATTCTATGAATTAGATTAACTGTATCTCTGTATCCTTCCTAGAACTCAGTTACTACCTCTGAGGCAGGTTATGTGGCCACCCTTATGAGAAAGGAAATTAAGTGGAGCTGGCAAAGCTGGAAGGACGTTCACGTTTTCAGTATTTGGGTAATTTGTCTGCAAACCATTTGCACTTCTCATTAAGTTAACCATTGCCACAAGGCATTCTTGAATGCACATTTAAAGAAATCACATACCACCAAATGTGATTAAAGAGCTAGAACAAAAAATCCAGGGGTAATGATGCATTCCAATGCCACAGTTAACAGCAAAACGGCATAAGCAATTTCATGGGTGTTGTCAAGGCAAAATGAAACTATTTCAAAGAGAATACTTAAGATACTTTCCACAAACAATAACACTTCAGAATTCTGTTTCCACACTGAGTCCACTGCACTTCTGAAAGGAGAGTTGCTCTGTCATGTGAGCTGGAGTTACTCACTGCCCTGCAGCACCTGACAGCAGGGCAGTAAAATCCTCCTTCCCTTTCTGCTTTAAAAGCTTATGGGGACATAGACATTCACTTGCTTTTTTAGACTCCTGAGAATGAATCTTCCAGAGAAGACAACACGAAAAGGACAGGGAAAAGGTGAAGCTCTGTATCCATTTCTGAGGAATTGCAACTACCTCAAAGTGACTTCTTTTTCGGTCCTGTAAGCAATAAGCCCCAGGCACACCTGCAGCCAGTGAGCATCATGACAGCGTTGTTTGAAATGGACCCTAGGTTTCTGCACACGACCTTAACAAGTCACCCCAAAATGTCCTTTCTGTTCCACATTTTCAGAAGCAGTGGAGTAATCCCTTTGTCCCTGGCAGCTCCTGGTCATGGAGTTCAACCTCAGCAAGCTCTGTCAGTGCTCACTGACCAAATCAGATGCAGGCAGTGCAGAGGAAGCCCACATCTACTCCAGCCTCTGCACAGAGAGGGCCATGCTTTGGGAGCTCACAGGTACAGACAGAGCCTCTGGCACAGTCTGGAGGATCATATCCTACATTTCCTAGAGTAGAAAGTCACGAGTATTTTATCACAAGTATCACAGGGATAACACTCCCAGCTCAGGCAGTACAGAAGGTGTGAGGGAGGGAACATGAACCCTCAGAAGTTGGATGCCTCTCTAAAACCAACTGGCATCAGAAGGAACCCTCACACAGAGAAGTGTGCACAGGAAACCTCTCACCATGGACTCAGAGCAGAGCTAGGGGTGTCAGGAGCAATAAATAGACCCCACAGGGGTCTGAGACCATAAGCACATGGGAAAAAAGGTTCACAAAATCCTAGAACAGAATCTTAGAGTATCTCGAGTTGGAAAGGACCCACAAGGATCATCAGTCTGACCCCTGGCCCTGCAAAGCACAGCTGCAACAATCCCACCCTGTACTCCAGTGTTGTCCAAATGCTCTTTGAGCTCTGGCAGCCTTGGGGCCGTGCCCACTGCCCTGGGGAGCCTGTTCAGTGCACCCACCACCCTCTGGGAGAAGAACCTTACCCTAATGTGCAGCCTAAACCTCCCCCAACACAGCCTCACGTTGGTTTTGCTGAATTCTTTTCACTGCACTCCGAGGACAGTTACATATAGCATGACAGGTGGGAGCCATCCCACAGCTCATACAATGCCAATAAGCAGGAATATTATTTTTAATATCAGCCTATGATGATTCCACACATGAGCTTGGCAGCATTTTATTTTTGAATAGTTCCACAAAGAGAAGGAGTTTAACCCGAGCTTTTCAGAGCTTTAGGACAGTAAAGTCTGAAGATATCAACACTTCAGCAGGGTAAGGGAAGACAGAGAAACTAAAATGCTTGTGACATACTAAGTTTCAGCTTGAGCATTTGGTCCTGAAGGACTAACAGCCAGTGTATGTACAGCTGCATGGACAGCAGGCTAAAGATGACCAATCTCTCTCAGAAAATTTAGAACTATTGATCCATGCTGTGCACCATCAGACATCCTGACACCATGAGCCATCAGCATCCATGCTGCAAGAAATTCAGCAAGCCTAGAGAGTCCAGAGACCTGGATTTTGGTGTTAACATGTATTGAAGGAGAAGAAATGTTTTAAAAACATTCACTTGTAAAAGGAGTCCAGCACAGCACACTGGCTGAACACCCAGACCTTACAATCTGGATCTTGCAGCAAAGCATGCCCAATGCAAAATACAGCACAGGACATATTTCTTCTGTTGAATCCTCTCTTGCACAAGGCAGTTGTTCCAAGGAAGGAGACACTTAACATCATACACATCACTGGGGAGGAACCAGTGCAGAGCACAAGTCTGGTCCCACTGTGTCTGCAGTCAGTGCTGCAGGGATGCAGTGCAGGCCGACTGGACCAACCCCAAACTTCTTGCTCTCACCCTCTTGAGCCAGAGCCACAGGAAGAGAGGATTTCAGTGACAGAATCGGGTCAATGGCTACTCACAGACCTCAGCAATAAGCACAACAGGCCAGGAGACACAGCAGTGAAAAGTTACATCTCAGGCTGGACACTGTGTCACACTACACTGGGAAGTGGGAATCAGCCTTCTAACATTTCCCCAGGGTTCCAATCCCCAAGGTGCGGCTGGTGCTCGATTAGCATCTGACAGAAAGAAGAGTATCCAATGAATTCTATAGTTCTCTTACGAAAATCCTGGATGTCCAAGACATGCTTACCATGAACACAAGCACACTGAGCAGCAGAGCAACAATCCAGTATCTGCCCACTGACCCCAAGTACTGATTCCTCATGACAAGCCAAGCAATGCCATGTCCGGAAGTGCTGAGGAATGCAACACACCAACTGGGAATGCAGAGCCCAGCACTCTATCCCTCCAGTCTGACCAGGAAGAGCTGGAGGAGCCCTGCACCCTGATAATGCTCATCTACTGTACACAAGCTTCTCTGTACAGTTTCTGTAAAAAAAAAAAAAAAACAAACCACAGAAAAAGAAGGTGTTGCATCTCAAAGAACAACCCAAACGCAGTCGCACTTCCACCAACAGCTACAAGTCCATGTGTACACAGAGCTAAAAATTCCTGCTAGGAACTGACACTATGGTTTGCTGCTTCCTTAACACTCACCAATAGCAAGATAAAGGATGAGCAGTCCAGTGGTTCAAAGAGTTTCTCTACATTTTATAACCACAATCTAACACATGGAACACAGATTGTGCAATACTGTGCTGCCTTTGAAGCAAAACCCATCAACATGTATAATGATCATAATGAAATACTTTGCTCAAACAAACTCAAACTTTTGCTTCCAAATCAATTCTTGAATACCAGTAATCAGTCTCCAGAAAGCTCAGGCCAGTTCAATAAGTCATTAAAAATTGCATTCCAGGCAGAAGACATTTTCTGCCCCATGTTTCATTACTAGACAATGAACTGGGAAAAAATTTACCTATCAGTCAATGTTTTACAAAAAGTAAGCATTATCAACCAAACATTGATTTTAACTCTGCAAATAACAGACAATAAAAGGAACTCCAAAAACTTCATGGGGGTATCAAAGCTGTGACTTCATCGAAAAGAACTGAACTGATCCAAAAAGTCTAATTCCAATGAAAGCAAAGGTTACTTCCCTCCTGTCCAGGCCACTCAACTCCGCTACGTCTCACATGCCAATACTATGACTTATCTGACCAGAAACCAAGGTCAGGGAGCTGAACAGGTTTTTCTGCAGCTCTTGTTTCCTGCTGTCTGCCATGGGGCCAGAGAAATGCAAGTGGAGGCAGAAAGAAAGCAGAACTCTGCCACAGACTGTTCTGTTCAGGGGCAGCTACACACCCATCTGCTGTTTAACACAGAGTTTGAGAATAGAGTCATTTAATGCAAACATGAAGGGGCAGAAAGAAGAGCAAAAGTAAGAAAAAAAGGCTTAGAAGGTTCCTAAAGAAGCCAATTCTTTGGTACTGATATTCCAGAACTATCAGTGAGCATGGAGATGACTGGGAACTGCTCCCAACAGTATTGCAAGCAAATGAAAAATTAGGTAGCAACAAAATTAAGTGGTGTGACCCCCGCGGAATCCAACACCTGCAACCACTTACAAGAAAAGCCAGTGTTCTGTCCACAGGCACTCAAGGACTCTGTGCAACACTAACAGCACTTTTACTTTTGATTCTTCAGGTTAAGAACATCCTGAAGCACAAAAGTGTATGTTCTGGACTTTAAGCTAGCCAGCACTGTCAAGTTCCAAGTTAAAGTTAATCAGACTTTACCAGTGCTTGATGCTACAGGGAACAGTGTGAAGCAGACTCAGCTTCAAACAATGACGAGTCTCTTGTTTCCCACTGAAACTATCCCTCCCTCCCAGACAGGTGATTTTGTGCTTATTTGACAGTCTAGGTGTGGGTCAGCTATGACTTGCTATCATTAAACATGGGGTCTTTTCCTTGCAAAACCAGCCTTCAGAGTAAGCCTCAACTTCTAAGCACTTCAAAGTGTATGACATCTGGGTTGAACATTCAGCCACCTAAATATTGAAAGAAATCAGTATCTGTGTAACTATTTGATCCTGACTGAACACACACATCCTGTAAGTACAGATTTACACAGACAGGCATCATGTGACACTTCTGCTGAAAGATATTAGGAAAACCAGAGACATGGCAATCAGAGAGGCTACTCTGAAAGGAACTTCTGAAGTTTTTAATTACTCAGTTCTCATGTCTATTCTCAAGCATATAAAATAAAGTACTAAAGATTCAAGAGTACAAAGAACTCTCATGCATTCTGTGAGCTCTCCTGCAGCTTTCCCAGACAGTGAAGCAGTCTCAGGCCCATTCCCTTATGGATTAGATAACGATCAGTATTACTGGAGTCTGAAATACAAGATCGAGCATGCGCGGCAGAGAATTCCACAAGCATTCAGCTGCAGGCTGGGAGCAAACACACGTGCACAGCTAGTTAACAGCACAAGTCCTTTGGTTTTTTCCCCCAGCAACAACCATGCACTCTCACTAAACCCAAGATTCTGTGAATTCTGAACAAGACTTACCAAAGTCTGTAAATTAAGTATTTTAATGGCATAAGGATTAAAATCTCTTCACAGAGCAGCTAAACACTCCTTCAACTAAAGCGTTATGGCTCATAGAACCAGTGGCCCTGTCAGCACTTGTTTGGCTTCAATGAAACATTAAGTTTCACAAACCTGAACAATTCATTCCTCTCATGTTTTAAAGCTACTACCACCAATTCTATTTAAGGAACTTACAAGTTAAATTCCTCAGGAGTGATAAGGCCATTTCAGACACTCGCCACACCTTATTTTTACTGATCAAAATCAGAGCAAAAGGTTTGTTCGTGTATTTGGAGCTCTGGCAGAGTCAAAACTACTCAGACTGTAGGAAGAACAAATCAGCTGGGGATCAAATCCAAACCAGTTTTAGATATACCTACTGATGTTCAATTTTGGGAACTGTACTTCTTGGAATTCTTAGCCATATACACAATAGTCATTAATTTAGCCTTGAGCATTCTATCCTCCTAATACCATCTAGTTCTGGCATTGCTGGAGTTCCAGGCATAGTTGTCAATAGTTTGATTACACATATACAAATATTTAATATTTCTACATTAAGTTGCATTCAATCAAGTATTTGTTTGAGAAGTCTTCCCCAAAGTGACAATTTCTGATATACTGGATCTTACCTGCAACTTTGTCCCGAATAAGTTTTGCAGATTCCACTTCGCCGATGCTGCTGAACAGACTCCGTAACTCATCCTGCGTCATGTTCTGAGGGAGGTAGTTCACAATTAAATTTGTCCTACCAATATCATCCCTGCAATCTTCAGCCATGTGATCTTCATAACCATTAGACATTTTATAATGTATCTGCAAAGAGGAAAAAACCCCCAGTGAGTTGTAAATCTTCCCATTTCAATAAGCCAAAATTCCTCCACCTGAAATAAGTTTGAATGTTTATTTAAGAAAACTGAGAACAAACCACTGCTTCAGCAATGCATTTTTTCCACTCACAAAATATTATTTGTTGAAAATTCCAGAACAATTTGTTCTTTCAAACTCACAAGCACAGCATTTTAAAGAAGTATATACCATTAAAGAGCTCATCTTTTTTTTTTTTTACATTAATAAAAAGGCATCAAGACATTCCTGTAAACACCAAAGTATTCCCAAAAGCCAAGATAAAAATCAGGCTCCCCTGTCCAAACACTTGACCAGTCAGAACCAAACTGTTATCTCTACCTGAATTCTAACCATATGCCCAGAACTCTTTCAGACAGATGAGCAGTCAGATCTACCAACCCAGTCCCATGTTTCACCTCAGAACAATTTATTTTCTGAAAGCTTTCCCCTGCACATGTTGCTTGTCCTGCACTTCAAGGCCCTTTATTGTTCAATGCTGCTTTTGGTGCTGCTCAGCTGTGTGTATGGAACCCATGAGTCTGTGCTGCACACTGACTTTGGGGCATATTGAGTATCTGATAGAGTTTCTATGGTTGCACCTTTTTGAAGAAAGCCTTGAAAACACACCCAGAAAGGTACTTTCCACCTCAGTCAGCCAACAGGGACTGAATCCTGATGATTCAGGTGCAGAGAACACCTAAAATTCAAACTCACACCAGAACCAAGCTACTGATGGCCTGCCAGAATCAAAGATTTTAAAGCATTTCAACTATTTTGAAATGGTCAAAATCAGGATATCTAAACTTCCTGCAACAGGATCTACAGATCAGGATCTACTAAGGATGAGCCTTTCCAAGGACTATACCACTACTGACAGCCAGAAGCTGACTAATGGAAGAAATCAGGAACAGCAATTAGAAATCCTCACTCCACAGAGGGACTTCAGGCCCTTCACCAGGTTAAGCCACGTCTGACAGTATTTCATACTCTCTTCTTGCGAAGGTCAGACTTTTAAAACTGGCAATACCTGAACACATCATTATAAAATAAACCATGAGAAGACTTATGTTAATTTAAGATTTAGCACAGTATAGATTTGAACTGAGTCCTTATCCTTTTAATACATGTTAAAGCATTAAGAGCTGGCAGCTTAGAGCACGAGGTCTTGCTCCCCCTCACCCACAGATCAGGTTCTACCCCCCATTTCTCTTTCAGGTGCCCACTCAAGCCTGCCCCAGCAGCCTCTGCCCACGGGGTAACCAATCTGTACTGTGAAAGCAATGGAAAACTACACAGAAAGGAAACCCTTTTTGTTGTGTCAGCAGTTTTAATCTGCTTCCCTTGCAGCAAGATAAGCACCAGTTAAATGCCAGAGGACTGGAGAGCAGGAGGAGCACAGCAAAGCTGGAATCAGGGGAAGTGACATCCCCACATCCAATGATTCTTAAGCTGCCAGGTTGTCTCAGTTGTACTGAGAAATTCTGTCATTAAACACACTTTCCCTCCCAGCTCTGTCAGAACTGGCTGAGCACAATCTCAGAGAAGTTTCCTGTTCTGTTAAACAACACTCAAAACAGCTGAATTGTCTCTGTTCCCTGTATCTGAGCTACAAAACCACATAACACATTTTTTAAATTATCTTAATGGAAGGCAACTTTGCTTGCCTTTGTTCTCTACAAAATTCAAGCCCTACAAGCACAACACACCAATATATTGATGAGTCTGGAAGTTGCACGATACAATTAGAAATTTAGTATGCAAAGGAGGAAACACTGAGATTTTTCCACCTTTACGAGACAAAAGTTCAAATTTCCTTCACTTTAACCCAATTACCCAAGCTATAATAAAAATCCCCCAGCTGCCAAGATTCTCCTCCTGCAAAGGTTAAGAAATTGCCATATATTTTAATAATTTCCAAACCCAGAAACTTAAGGAAAATAGTTTGAGGGTTTTTTTAATCCTCCAAGGTCTATCTGCTGCCTAAAAAGGAGGTATCATGGTCAAAAACCAAGAACAGAAACTGTCCCAACACACCACAATGGCAAGTTACACACTTGTATCTGGCATTAAGCAGAATTGACAGGAGTTTGGGAAGTGGCTTCTAACCTTCCTTCATGGTCCCTGAGCCTCCAGCCTCACTGTCTGCAATACACACAGTATGCACCTCCCGGGACACAGGGCAGTGCTGACTCAGAGCCATTAGAACTGGGAAGGAAGCTTCCACCTGCTTTCCTCCAGACATTTGGAAAAAAATTACAGGCAGCCCTTGCACACAAGCTTGGCAAACGTTTCCAGGGGACACCAGGAACAAAGCATGCAGGAGCAATAAGGCCACAGTGAAGAGGAAAAGGAGCAGAACATGAAGAGAAAAGATGCTTCTTTCTTCCTAATCTTTCACCAGGCACTTAGACGATCTGCTGCAACACTAACACTATCCAACCATCCTGGAAGTTAGTGGGAAACCACTTCCTCCTCTGGTGGGGTGTTAAGGAAACTCCCCCATCCGACCAGGCTGTTGCCACTCGGAGGGTCCCACTGGCACCACCCCAGACTGTCACTGCTGGGACCAAAGCCCCTTTGCAGCAGCAGCTCCAGTGACCCCATGGGGGCCTCACGGGACTCCCACACACCCCACACTCCCCCAGTCAGACCAGTTCCGCTCACCAGCCCAGCCCCAGGTTTCCCAGAGCACAGTCCCAGACTCTGGTTCCTCTGTGGTGCAGGGACACAGAACAGCTCCAGCTGGTGCCCCTGGAGAGGGATCCTGGACAAAGGTAACCTCAGGGGGGGCTGATATTTAATCCGGGGTTTTCTCAGTGTGTCAGGGGAGGTTTAGGTTGGGTATTAGCAAAAGGTTCTGAAACAGGCTCTCCAGGCAGATGGTAACAGCCCAGTTTTGCCAGAGCTCAAGAACAGCCTCTCAGGTACACCCTGCAGTTCACAGTGCCACTGCCTACCTGCACCAGGTGTATTCCTCAACAGGTGAACAGTTCTCATGACAATGAAAATAAAACCAGCTCCTGAAGAACTGTAACCTTTGAATACTGAAAAGAATTCCAAAAAGAAAACGAGGTATAAAATGGTCTGGATGGATGAAACAAGCAATGCTACACTGCAAAACAAGTTTTTGTTTGGCTCTCACTGAAATATGCTGAGGGAATCTCCTGATCATACTTTACAAAAGAGGCAACAATCCATGTCTACCAGCAAATATTCCTGATTTGAGAACCAGGTCCAGACACTAACTTGCACACAGATCTTCACTAGCTTACATTTGTCAATCCACATGGACATAAATCAAAAGTCTGAATGTATCTGTATTCCCAGCAGATGTGCCAAGGATGGCAAGAAGCCCCAACAGCTTCATTAGGGAAGGATGCCTGTAATGAGACTGGTACTTTGCAGCCTTTTCAAAACAGGACTTCAATTCTATGCCCCAAAACCCCAAAACTTTAAGACTAAGCTTGGTTGCACTGCAGTTCCTAAAATGACATTTTTTTTAAAAAATAATCAAACCCTGAAGAAGCTTGTTTGAAAAGGCAGCAGCTGCTTTCTTCCATGGGTAAGATGCTCTTGATCTTATGACACCGAGGGAGCACAAAGCAATCAAAAGGAACCATGTGTGCTGTGCCTGAATCTTCCCTTCATTCTGGAGGTGCCTGAACCCCCACAGCCCAACACTTCACCACCTATGCCAAACACTGCTCAGGCACCCACAACCAGGCTGGCACTGGACTGAAAAGCTCTTCATGATATTATTTTCAGAAATGTTGCGCTGACCATGACAATCACCTTCTCACAAGAGCACACCAGATCCCAGAAAGTTTAATGGTTTTGTCAACAGACCAATAAAAGTTTTTTCCCAAATGATACTCTATCTTCATCCAGAATTCTAGGAATCAGAGCTATTAATTCTTTCACTGCAAGATGTTTGCTAAGAAGGAAGAGGATCTGAGGAGATAATGTGAAACAGGAACACTGGTAAGAACTGTCCATCTTTGATGTCAGGCAAGAGGCTTTGTCTACCTTCACCTTGTTCACAGGACTGCAAAGGCACAGATCCCTACTGGGATCACAGACTTGAATGTGGGTACCTGAACAGGTGCTCATGGAATCCAAGAATGGTGTCGGTGGGAAGGGACCCATCTTGTTCCATCCCCTGCCATGGGCAGGGATACCATTCCCTCTTGTCCTATCGTTCCAGACCCTTGTCCCAAGTCCCTCTCCAGCTCTCTTGGAGCCCCTTTAGGCACTGGAAGGGGCTCTCAGGTCTCCCTGGAGCCTTCTCTTCTCCAAGTGAACATCCCCAGCTCTCCCAGCCTGGCTGCAGAGCAGATGGGCTCCAGCACCTGGAGCATCTCCTTGGCCTCCTCTGGACTCCCTCCAACAGGTTGTCTTTCTTGTGCTGGGAGCCCTAGAGACAGACACAGTGCTTCAGGTGGAATGGATGATAATGTGAGCATTTCAGCTACTGCATAACTTAAGATGGGAAATCCTTTCAAGAGCAATGAACTCTGTGACACAGAGCTTGTGGCACCTTCACTGGAGCACTGGGAATGAGCCACAGTGAGCACAGCATGGTCCTCAAAAAACAGCAGACCTGAGGCAAAGTAACTGACCCAAGACCTCCACCCTTCTCTGCAATGAAGTGCAAGGCAGCATCACCTGAGACAGAATGTGCAGGAAGGGCTTCAGGAGACCATGTCTGACAGAGTCCCTGAACTGGTGAAATCTCCTTGTTGGGTTTGCCCGTGGTGAACAAACAGGGACCCTGAAAGCAGTGATGCTGGAGAGTCTTGCCCGTGAGCTGCTTTATCAACTCAGACTTTAGTTTCACGGGTCTATTCTTGTCTGTGGATCTCAGAATCTCAGTGGGGTGCTTTGAGTAGAACCTCAGGGCTAGACAAAGAAGAGTCTTCCTCCTGTTTCTCCAGCACATGGACGATATTTGTTGACATGCCTCCCCCCCACAGTTATGGCTGACTCAGAGGCAAACAACAAATTTGGATATCTTTAGACACTGCTCTGGCTCTCAATCCTGAAGCTGTTGAGCACTTTCTTGGAGACCACACCTGAAACAGAATAAAAAAGGACACTACAACAACCAGGCAAGTGCCAAACCAATCCACACAGCTGCAGAAAGCAGCTGCAGAGCTGCTGAAATGTCCAGGTTAGCACATGTGCCAAAACCAATGCCACACACAGAGAAGGTCCTGAAGGGCCTGCAGAGCCTCCATGAGTTTAAACTGTTCTAGGAAGTTTTCAAGAATGATCCAACATGGCATTGCCATGCAAAACTTGCTTTGCAGCCAGCTGTCAGGATTGAGAAGAGTTTAATCAAGACAGAGAAGGGACAGACGCTGGTGGGGGGGGGAAAACCACACCATTGCCTTCTCTGAAAATCACTGTAAGGAACAGAATAGATTCCACCTGAAAAGCCACACCAGCAGGAAACCTTCCCCGAGGCCTACATGCCTCTCAAGAAAAAGAGAAAATTTCCTAGTGCTCCACAGCCAGAACACATCTGTCTCTATTTCTTAACCCAGATGTCTCTGCTTTATATGTCACAGATCCTTTACCCCTAATCTCCAAGAAAGTGCCTTGTATTCTTTACACAATCCATTTCATGTCCCCGGTAGCTCTGCACACAGCACAGACCTCTCCAACACCCAGACAGACCACAGGGCAATGACACTGCAGTGCAAGCCCCACTGGCATTTGACTCACGCTGCATTCATGCAATATTCCTTTAAATTCCTTCAAATATTAACCAAATGCCAAAAGCCCATTGGGGGAGAGGGAAATCATAAAATCCACAGTGGTTCTTTAATTCAAGAACAATATTTATACATTGTATGAGGGGAAATAACATGAACTTGAACACAGAAGGTTATCCCAGCATGTACAGGTCACACACTTCAAAGCCTCAACTCAGATCTAGGCAACATGTTTAAATCTTTCAACAGATTACTACACTGAACACCGGTAAGGTCAAGGAAAACACTTAGGGTTTTTTTTAGGAACAAAACCAAAGTAGGTATGCAGTAGCGTGTACATGTTTGAGAGGTGCCTGATGCTGTTTTCAAAAAGAAATCCATGACCACAAAAGGAAGACTCTCACCTTTCCTTGCTCAGGCTGAGTGGCTCTCTGTTTCAGGAGCATGAATCCTAGGTTCCACTGGAAAAGCCATCTTCCTGAACTGTGAACATGGTACTTTGGCACACATGGAAACTTAAAGGGACAAAGTGAGGTGTCACAGATTCCTGACCCCAAACTACTGCTACCCATTTCTCTTTTTACTGTGCCACAGCCATTGATCAGGTCAGTATTCTCTGACCCATCTGGATTCCTCTGCCCTGCAGCCACAATATTTTCAATCAGCAAACAGGAAAACTTTAAATTCAATATTCAATTCAACTGGCATTTCGACTTTCCCATCTTCCCACACAAGAACAACAACTCAGTACTGACCCATGCTAATGAAGGTCACTTTAAAAAAAAACCAGTTTATGTTTAGACAGGAAGATTCTTTTACCCTGAAACTCTGAGTGCTAAGCCACAGAAGCTGCACATATATGATTCGTCTACACTAACATGTAAGTTCTGTTTGTAAATCAACCCCTTTCTGCTTGCCAGCCCTTTGGGTTTTCCAGAGGTAACAGAACTCATCTCTGATTCTTGTTCCCTTGGCAAACATAGAATGAGGACACTACCCTTGCTCTCCTTAGCTTGAATAAACCTAAGATCACCCATTTTTCTCAATAAAAATATCTCTGCACTAGAAGTGGCAACTGCTAAAATCTACTACTGCATTTCCACAAACTTTACTTCCATATGCTAAACCAGTGATTTCCAGTGCACCATATTTTAAACTCTTTTGTTGTAATTTTATAAACACTGGGCATAAACTTAGTTTTAAGGGTCTTTTTAGTCTAACAAATCTCAACTGCCATAATTTTAATATTTCAACAAAGTAGTTTTATATCTTCTTTAGCAATCAGATTTGTCTACAAAGGTTTTTAATGCTTTCCTCAGTTGTTTCTACCTGTGTCCACATAACAACACCATCAAGGAGTTTTTGTCAGTGCTTATATTGCCATTCAGAGATACAAGTATTTGAGGCCAAAAAATAAGCTGCATTCTTCAGAGGAATGACCTCATTTCACCATTCTCATGAACTACACCCAATTCCTAGAACAAAATTAATCATCATTAGGATGCTGTCAGAAATCAGATACAGGCTGGCTATAATTACCATGTGCTGCTGGTCCAGCACAGTGGGGGGATCAGGGCCCCCAACAGCCTCTCAGCTCGAGCCGAACAAACAAGGGCAACCAGAAACCTCCAGCTGAGACACTGAACATCTGCAGCCAGATCCGAGATCTCCCCACCTTCCCAGGTTAATAGTCACCCCTGATAGAGAGAGGAGGCTACCAGGCTGCTCAGAGCATCACATCAGCACCTTCCAAGCAGTACAATCCGTTTCTCAGCACAAGAAAGACATGGAGTTGTTGGGGAGAGTCCAGAGGCCAAAAAGGCTGGAGCCCTGCTGCTCTGGAGACAGGCTGGGAGAGATGGGGGTGTTCACCTGGAGAAGAGATGGCTCTGGGGTGACCTAATTACAGCCTCACAATATCTTAAGGGAGCATAAAAAAAGGAGAGAGAGGGACTTTTTATACAGACAGATAGTGACAGAACAAGGGGCAATGGTTTCCCACTGCCAGAGGGCAGGGTTAGATGGGATATTGGGAAGGAATTCTTCCCTGGGAGGGTGGTAAGGCCCTGGCACAGGTTGCCCAGAGAAGCTGTGGCTGCCCCATCCCTGAGAAGTGTCTAAGGCCAGGCTGGATGGAGTTTGGAGCAACTTGGTCTAGTGGAAGGTGTCCCTGCCCACGGCAGGGGGTTGGAACAAGAGGGACTTTAAGGTTCTCTGCCACCCAAACCATTCTGGGATTCTGTGATTCCACAGTTGTTTGTCCCTGGGTCGAAGATGCTGCCAGGTAACATCACAGAGTTCTTTCAGGAAGAGTCAGCTGGAAAACTTCATGGAGCCAGGACTACCCACCTTCTGCACTGATATTTAAAAAGACAGGTTTATAATAAACAGATTTAAAAAAAAAAAAAGGAAGTTATTACATCTCTTTTACTCAACAGCATGAGATTGTCCAGAAATTGCCTCCAGCAATTTTTTCACCTGCAAAAAAGACATCTGGAGACAAAAAACTGTGCTGTGAGTGAATGACTCCTTTCCTAGGGACAGGGTGCTTGCAGGAGGTGAGAAGAACTGCAGATTCCAAATACTTGCAGACAACAGCTACCCCATACATTGATCCATCCTTGGATTAGCAGCTGGTACTTTCACTTTGGTGATAAGTGAGTAACAGGAGGAAGGGACAGCATCCAATTTGTTTGCCAGCACAAAAGTAGTAGTAGGATTTCCAGTAGCTGGAATTCCATCTCTGAAGGCCTGATGAGACACCACGACTTCCTGCTGTGCTCCTACACAGAGACCACGGAAGCAGTGGGAGATAGGAAAATTATACCTTTATACTCACCATGCCACTGCTACTAATATTAAAAACGAAACAAACAAACAAAACAAGAAACCAAAGGCAGCAAACCCACACACATGAAGGATGCCTCTGCCTTCTCAGCACAGCTTATTTTCACCCTATTCTCTCAGAAAAAAAAAGATTGGAATCTATTTTTGCATACATCACCTACATATAATGAGGTTGTATAATCAAATGGATCATTTAGGCCAGCAGTTTGAAGCTTGTAGGTGCCCAATCACAGAACTGCACATCAAACAGAAGTGCCCTGATCATTTCCAGCACAAGGCAAAATTTATCACCTCTCATTTGCTGAACTCTGTCACTCTCCCTAAACTGGCAGGATTCTCCTGCACTTGCCTTCCAGGCTGCTTCTGAAGTACTTTGAAGAGCAGAAAGAACAGCTTCTCTAAACTTCTTTTTGAAGTCTGCAAACAGAGCAAGCTCAAGCTTTCTGTAACTAAAACTCTACCAGCTTTACAGGCAGCTGATCCACGTGTAGTCAGTATGGCAGTCAATAACACTGGGCTGTAATCAATTCAGAGAGCTCAGAGACCACAGCTCCAGGAAAAAAAACGTAGGCTGGTAAAACAGCTTAAAGAGATGGATTCTTAAAGTAAAATTACATGTCTCAGGTCAAGACAAGGAGAGCTTTTTGCAGAAAAAGAAAAGTGACAGAACACGTAAGAACCAGAAAGAAAATAAGTGCTTTGATTGGGAGCAAAGAGCACGTTTCATGTTAAGTTCATGTCAGCACCAGACACTGTACAACAGGTACAATTAAGTTAAGCAAGATGCCACACACAACATTCACATTTCCATTCACACTGTGCTTACTGCTTCTGTTTCCACAAACCTGGCACTGCACAAGACAACTTTCCTAGAAAAGCAGCATTATCTACATTCATCTGATCTTGCAGAAGCACCCACAGCAGGGCTATAAACTCACTGTACAATACATTTAACAATCACACCAGCTTGAGATGTTTCTGTTCATATTCCAATCAAGCCTGGGGGAGAGCCCACTGCAATCACAGCTGCAACTCTGGACCCCTGAGTGCTCTGAATCATGGAAACCACAGGAGCATTGGGATCATTACACACAGAGTTACTCTGCTTCAGAACAAAAAACAAGGCACTCATAGTACCATCTCATGCTGCACAGACTTGCAGGATCAGGACTCTTGACTTTACTATCCATCACACACACTGACATAACCCAAGAGTCAAGAGGAATCAAACAAATCCCATCAACCCTACAGAATATGTGCATTGTCCCAGTTGTAATGGGGGACACACAAGTCAGAGAACTGTTCACACTGCTCTATAAAAAAAAGTGGTTAAAACATGAGTACAAGGAAAGCAGCAGGCAAAGAGGTGAGAGCTGAGCAATATAAGCAGTCAACGACCCTGTTCAGGGACTAAACAGAACAGAAATACAAAGTATTTCAAAAAGCGATCAAACATCAACAACAGTAATTAACCTCTACCTTTCTCATATCTTCCCTCTTTTGTTTTCCACAGGTGCTTCGTTAAGTGGATCACAGGATCCCAATGCAAATCTTCACCCAACAAACCGTGCCTGCCTTCCCAGCCCGCCTCGGTCACAGCCCCGCGCCCGGCTCGGGCTCCGCCGCGGCTCCCGCCTGCCCGCGGCCCACGCGTGTGCCCCGAGCACGGGCCCCCGGCACGGTCCTGCCTCGTCCCACCGCACAAACACCACGGGCTCTGCTCCGAGCGGCTCCCCCGAGCACCAACAACAGCGGGAGCTGCTTTGGCCGCGACTCCTGCGGTCCCAAGCGCTCGGCACAGCCCCGCCGGACCCGGCGCCAGCACCGACCCCAGCAGGCACCGACCCTCGGCCGCCGCCAGTCAACGGGGACGTGCCAGTCCCGGCCAACGTGGGAGATTTAAAAGCTGTGTCTGCGCACACACGGCAAAAATAAACACGAGAGGCGAGGCCATTAACCGGGCGGAGAAAGGCCCCGAGCCGCG
>JAWWEE010000075.1:4440503-4468908 GCA_035221455.1 Xenops minutus | reverse complement strand
ATAGATGGGGGTAGAATACACAGCTTTAATCACTCCCACACAGTGATAACTGGTCCCACCTACTGAACTAGGACAGTGGTCCACATTGCTCCCCCCATGGCTGTGGCCCTGGGCTCCTGTCATGCCAGTAGCAGACAGCAGGAGAGCTGGGTGCTGCTCCCTCCTGTGTGTGGGACAGGAATGTCCCTGGGACACAGCTGGCACAGGCAGGGTTTGCAGCCTGATCTAAGCCATTCCCCCATCCTGTGGTGCAAGGCTGTGTGGTGGAAGGGGGCTGCACTGGCCAGGGGAGCCTGTGGGACAGCAGTGGTAGCCTGCGATGGGCCAGCTCATCTCTGTCCCTCCACAGCCCCTCTGGTTTCTTCTGCAGGTGGCAGCAGGACAGGACGGGGAGTCCCTGATGCACGGACGGTTGGCCATGTCCGGGGTGAGCGGGGCTGCACAGGGACGCCAGCAATTCCTGCTGACACTGGGGTGATGTGTGCCCCCAGGACAGTGGTGGGGTGGAGAAGGACCTGTGCCCAGTGCCCCTGGTCCTCCGCCAGGTTTTTGGATGGTCCTTGGGGCTGGCCCTGGTGGCTGTGGGAGGCAGAGGGGTCCAGCTCAGGCTGTCCCTGCTGATGCTGCCCTCTCCTTCCAGAAGCACTGGCCCTCTGGGACGCAGTGTGTCACCAAGCATGACCACACCAAGCCCAAGCCCCGGGAGCTGGCCTTCCACAAGGGTGACGTGGTCACCATCATCGAGGCTGTGGAGGTGAGACTGATGGGTGCTTGGGGATATGCTGCCCTGGGAGGGCATGGCAGGATTGGGACTGTAGGGCCATCAGTTGAGCTTCCGGAGCCAGTCCCCTCTTCCAGTGGGATCCCCCATTCCTTCCATTCCTCTGAGACCCTCTCTCCCCCAGGGCAAAGGCTGGTACCGTGCCAGACACAACGAGACAGGGCAGGAGGGGCTGCTGGCAGCCAGCGCGCTGCGGGAGCGTGGTGCCATCCGTGTTGACCCCAAACTCAGCCTCATGCCGTGAGTACAGCTGGAGGGGGTCTGGGGGGCCCAGCTGAGCCCCCGGGAGGTGTGACAGCAGATGAGTGCACCACGTTTCTCCTCATCCAGGGTTTGGGTGGGCAGCTGGGGGCAGAGCAGCCTGTAATCATGCCCTGGTGATGGAGGGATTTGCTGGGGCCAGTACCTGGCTTTAAAGACCCCCAGTTGCGCCCACCTGTCATGGAGAGAGGTTTTATGCAGTGGGGTCTGTGTAGCTTTGGCAGGGGCTCTGCTATCTCCATCTCACTGTGGCACTGGGGGAAGCCCACTGCCACAGCCCCCCTCCCCAATGCCCCTTTCCTCAGCTGGTTCCACGGGAAGATCTCCGGGGTGGAGGCAGTGCAGGAGCTGCAGCCCCCCGAGGACGGGCTGTTCTTGGTCCGTGAGTCTGTCCGGCACCCCGGGGACTACGTGCTGTGCGTGAGCTTCGGCAGGGAGGTGATCCACTACCGCGTGGTGCACGAGGAGAACACGCTCAGCATCGACAGCCAGGAGTACTTCTCCAACCTCATTGACATGATCGAGGTGAGAGCCCCCACCCCTGGGCAGTGAGTGCTACCAGTGTTAAATGAGGGCAAGAATCTCGTGGGAGGTCACACAGAGCAGGGGCAGATTCCTGTCCTGCTCTGCATGGTTTTCACTGGCCTTCATTACCTGGTGGACTTCTCCATCCCTGTCAAAAGCTCGTGATTCCCACTCAGTTTGGGGTGCAATGAGCAGGTCCTTGATGCCCTAGTCGATGCCTCTACAAACCAACCGTGCTGGCTGCAGTTCCAGTCCTGTGCCAAGGACCGCATTCCCCCCATCCCTGCTTATGCAGTGCTTCACACAGCAGGAAGGTCCTGGTGGCCTCTGCTTCTCTGGGACTTTGAGGCATTTTACCATGTCTCTCTCTCCCTTCCAAGCACCCTCTCACCTGCTGACCGTGCAGGGTTCTCAGACTCTTGCATGAGTTCTTGCTCGAGCTCTTGCTCCTCCTCCAAGTTTTTGCATGAGGTCCTTCTTGACCCTTCACTCTTTTCCTCTGTAGAGGGTTGCACTCTCATGTCTTGTCATTTAGACACAACTTCTGCTTTTGAGTGGGTTCTTTGCTCTCTCAGCTGCCCTAGCCACGCTCTAAAACCACAAAGGCTATCCCATCCCATCCTATCCCATTGCTTCCGCTCCCTTCACCTCTACAAACTGCCCTCAGCTGCTATGGCGCCCACTGGGGCTTCCACCAGCAGCATCCTGTATTCCCCTGTGGTGACCCATCCTGGTGTTCCTCAGGCTGTGCCCAGAGGGGAGCAGGGCTGAAACACAGGCTGCAAATTACAGTGCTGGGGGAAACACGGTGTTTCATGCTGCCTGAGCCAAAGAGACTCAGGGCCCTCGAGGGTGGTGATGGAGTACCATGCAGCACTCCAAAGCTGTTCCCTGGATTCACACCCTGAGCATAAGGGTAAGAGCTGGCATCACCTTCATCTGTTCATCCCTCGGCAGCACTACATGAAGGAGCAGGGAGCCATCTGCACCAAGCTTGTGAAGCCCAAACCAAAAACCGGGATGAAGTCAGCAGAGAAGGAGTTGGCCAAAGGTAGGGGATGGTGGGAGATGGTCATGGTCCGGGCTTTGGGGGCAAGGCAACATGGCCCCACTGCTGGTCCCAGCTAACCTGCCCTTGTGCCCATGCCCAGCTGGGTGGTTATTGAACCTGAAGAACCTCACACTGGGAGACCGCATTGGCAAAGGCGAATTTGGAGGTAGGTGGGAGGCTGGGGTTGGAGGTTCCCTGTCTGCAAGTTTCCCCACGTGGCACTCCCTGACCCCCTTTCCCCTTCCCATGGCATGGGAGACTCAGCTGGGGAGCAGGAGGTCAGCTGTGGGACTCAGCCTGACCCCCCCATCCCCTCCCAGATGTCCTGCAGGGCGAGTACATGGGACAGAAGGTGGCTGTGAAGAACATCAAGTGCGACGTGACTGCTCAGGCCTTCCTCGCTGAAACAGCTGCCATGACGTGAGTGCCCCATGGGGGTATGGCCCAACCTGGCCCTGTGGCCCAGGGACAAGCAGGCACCCCTTTGACTTGGATCTCCTCCATTCTAGGAAGGTCCAGCACAAAAACCTGGTGTGTTTGCTGGGCGTGATCCTGCACAATGGTCTCTACATTGTCATGGAGTTCATGAGCAAGGTGAGAGCACCCTGTGGCTCCTCAGCCATCAGGATCCATCACTTCTCAGACCTGGAGACAAAACCTCTGTTTAGGGGCTGAGCCACAGGAGGCAAAGTCTCCCAGCAGCCCCATCCTGTTGGTCCTTATTTGTTTATCCTCCTCTGCCAGGGCAACCTGGTGAACTTCCTGCGCACACGGGGCCGGGCGCTCGTCCCGACCCAGCAGCTCCTCCTGTTTGCCCTGTAAGTCCATCTCCCTCCCTCCAGCCTGGGGACTGCTTTGCATCCCCAAGGGCAACCCTGAGGACACGTGGTGACAAGGCTCTGTCTCACTTGGCTGTGGCAGGGATGTGGCTCAGGGCATGGACTACCTGGAGTCCAAGAAGCTGGTGCACCGGGATCTGGCTGCCCGAAACATCCTCATCTCTGAGGAGAATGTGGCCAAAGTGAGTGACTTTGGCTTGGCCCAGGTCAACCCCAAGGGCGCAGACACCACGTTGCTACCTGTGAAGTGGACGGCACCAGAGGCCCTGAAACACAATGTGAGCAGCAGAGGGAAGGAAGTGGGGGGCACAGGGTCCTTCCAAGGCATCTCACTCCCTTAGGTCTCCCCTGTTCCTTCCCCTGCCCACTGACCTGTCCCTTCCCTACAGTGGCTTCTGACACAATCAGCCCTGCATCTCCCAAAATTCTGACTCTGTCCTGACCAGCCCTTGCCCTGGGGTGCAGCAGGAACTGGGGCAGCTCCAGTGGGATCTGTCAGGATGATGGGAATGGGGGGGTTCACACCCTGGGGAGATGGGGGGACAGGGAACAGGCACTGTCCTGTGTCCTGCCCTTGGGAAACAACATGGACACAGCACAGCCCCCAGCTGGCTTCAACCTCCCCCCTTCCTGCTGCCACAGAAATTCTCCTCCAAGTCAGACGTGTGGAGCTATGGGATCCTCCTGTGGGAAACCTTCTCCTTCGGACGGGCACCCTACCCCAAGATGGTGAGTGCTGTGCCAGGGGACACCACAGGTCACACCCTGATGGCACCAACGGGATGGGGACATCCCACTGTCCCCTAGCCAGGGCAGGGAAGGGGGTCCCAGCTGGCTTCTCCATCCTGCCAGACCCTGAAGGAGGTGACAGAACTGCTGGAGCAGGGGTACCGCATGGACGCCCCTGAGGGCTGCCCGCCCACCGTCTATGCCCTGATGAAGAGCTGCTGGGAGCTGGAGCCAGGCAAGCGCCCATCCTTCAAGAAACTCACAGAGAAGTTACAAAAGGAGCTGAAGCACCTCAGGGACATTTAACCCCTGTGCCCCCACTGAGACCCAGGACATGAAGCCCCCCCAGACCCGGTGGGGTTGGGAGTTGCATGGCAATGGGGGCCAGGAGTGGGGTGGCCTGTGGTGCCACTCTCACCTTGTGGGTATGGGGCAGCACCTGGAGGGGTCTCACTTCCCCTGGGGCACCCAACAATGAGGCAACAACCTTCCTCCACTCCAGCACCGTCCTTCTTCCCACCACACAGCCCAGAGAAGGTTCCTGTGGGATCGATCTCTCCAGATGGGGTGGGGAGTGCAGCCCCCAAGGATGCTGTGCCCCACACCCCCCATGCTCAGCCCCAGTAGCGGTTGCCACACATGGGGTCCCTTTGAACTCTGAATCCCAGTGCTGGGAGACAAGACTGGACATCTCTCACTGGAGGATGAAACCCCAACCCTGACGCAGCCCTGCTCCAGCCTCCTGGCCCAGCATGGAGATGCTGGCACACCCAGCTAAACCGCACAGATTTGGGCTTTTTGATTAAACCAAAGAAATTACTTCAACACCATCTTTAAGCATCTGGGATGAAATTAGGCCTATCCCTTCCTCGGGGGCAAGCAAAGACCAGCAAAAGGCTTTGGGGGGGCCAGGAGCTCTGGCCCTCAGAGCCCCCCACGCAGTCCAGCCCCTCTCCCCTCGGGACTCTGTGCAGCAGGGGATTATGATTTTAATCAGAGGCTGTATGAGAATTGCTTGCGTATAGATTACGGGCACAGGGCACGTCCCTGGCAGTGGGGAGCCCCGGCCCTGCAGGCTCCCAAGCAATCTCGAGTCTCAGTGAATGGGGATTAGCGGGGGCATGGGCCACCCCCGCGGGTGGGTGTGCACCCGTCGCCGCCTCATCTGCTGCCAGTCCTTTGACCCTCGAGTGGGTTTTTTTGGCTAATCCCCTTGTGTCTCCTCTGTGCTGATTTCTTGCACCTCCAACCCCCCAGTGTGGGTGGCTCTGGGTGCGCATGGCCTGGGGTCCTCCCCATGACTTGGCCCCGTGGCTACTGCCCCCATTAAGACCTGTGTAATGGGGGGGTCTTTCAGCCCAACCCAGGGTGTGCTGGGGCTGAGTGGCTCCTTCCACCTCCCCATTGCCCTGATGAGGCAGCACTTGCTGTCCCCTCACACTGCCACTGTCTCCCCCAAGCACCCTTGGGTGCAGCGGTCAGCACAGGAAGGTCTTTCCACCCCGATGGCTGTGCCTTCCCCTCCTAATGCCTTAATCCGCCCCTGATCCGCGGTGCCCCTGGGGTCGGTCCCACTGACCTTGCAGGTGCAGGGACCGGGTGGGCACCGTGAGGCACAATCTGCCACCGCCACCCACCATGGCCTCCTTCTTCACGACCGCCCTGAAGAGCTTGCAGGGGGCCAAGGAGGAGCCGCCCAAGGGGCCCCCTAAGGATGACAAGGCGGCCGCACTGCCCAACGGCATGGCCCGTGAGGAGTTTGAGGAGTACCAGCGGCAGCTGCTGGAGGAGAAGTAAGGCTTCACCGGGGCTGGGGAGTCACTGGGGTTCCCCATGCACCAGGAGCAGGACCCCACCTGGGCTGTCCCCAGGGTGGCACAGGACAGGGACAGGGAGGCAGCCAGGGCAAGGGGCAGAGCAGAGCGGGTGCCCTTTGGTACTTCTCCCCCACAACTCGGGAGGTCCCTGGGGGTGCTGGCACGGGGCTTGGAGCACCACAGGTGACAGGGGTGTCAGTGCCGCAGGGTGGGTGCCTGGTGTCAGCCCAGCACCCTGAGAGCCAAGGGATGGGGGTGGAAGCTTAGGATTGAATTAAGGTCCCACCCTCCTGGGACTTGGTGCAGTGGGGATCCAGTGGCTTGGCACCAGGGAGCTGAGAGGCCACAGGAGGAGTGAGTCCTTGTGATGGGCACCTTCTCTGCTGGGTGCTGGATGGGCAGGATGTGGCCCCTGCCTCCAGGTTCCCATTGCAACCCTCCTGTGGACCTCAGGCCTTTTCCTCCCTCCTGCCCTGGACCTGTTGCTGCAAGAACGGGGGTGATGTCGGGGTGGTTTTGGCAGGGGGCTCAGTGAGGTGGGGTGATACTGGGGTACCTGCTGCTGCCAGAAGACCATAGCAATGCTGGAAGGTTCTGGCAGGGCTCGGTGAGGTGGAGTGATGGTGTGGCACTTGCTGGAGGGCAATACCAGAGGTCCTGGTCAGGGACTCAGACAAGGGGGAGTGACAGAGTGGCACCGGCTGCAGGATCGAGCGGGACAAGGCGTTTGCCCAGAGGAAGGCAGAGCGGGCCACCGTGCGGATGCACCTGCGGGACAAGTACCACCTGACCCAGGTAAGAACCGGCCCGTCTGCAGCGGGACCTGCATCCCCCGAGACATTCCCGGAGCCGCGGGTGCGGGTGCCCCGGCCGGGAGGGATTCCTGAAGAGGGCAGCACACGGCCGCTCTGTCCGTCTGTCCACCCGCCGCCCACGGTCCGTCCAGCGGCCGAGTCCGGCACCGGACAGTGCTGGCATCCTGCAGCGCCCCCGGACCCCGGTCCCGGCCGTGCCCCGTCCCCTCCCGTGCCCTCCCGTGCCCTCCCGCCCCGTCCCGTCCCCTCCCGCCCCGTCCCACCCCGTGCAGGACGAGCGGGACGGCGCGCAGGTACACGTGGCCGGCGGAGCGGTGGAGCTGCCGCAGGAATTGGCTGCCATGGTGCGCGAGGAGGAGGAGGAGGAGGAGGAGGAAGGCGGTGCCGGGGCCTTCGCGCTCCTGACAAAGCTGCGGGAGGTGGAGCTGCCGGCGCTGCGGGACCGCGCACTGGGTGGCGTGGACCAGGTGAAGGAGAAGTGCTCTGTGATGTAGCATCGCTGCCCACCCTGCGGTGGGTGACACCGGCAGCCCCTGCCCCGCCTTTGCCCCCCGGGACCCACGGAGTGCAGGGGCTGTGGGTGCAGGTACCTGCGGTGGGGCCCCAATACACGTGCCGGCCGTGGGTTTTCCTCGCCAAAACCATTCCCCGTTGCTTTCCCAGGGTGTGGTGGGTGGTGTGCGGGATGCTGGCCAAGCCCCTCCCGTGGTGCCTCTGGTGTGAGCCCTGTCGGGGGGCAGGTCCCTGACGCTCTGTCACCCCCAGCACCGGCGCCTTGCACACCACTTGGCTCAATAAATGCAGCATTTTCTGGCACCAGTCTGGTCTTCCTGGGGTATCCTGTGCCTGCAGAGACCCTGTCCTGGGCGGGGAATGACGTGACAGCACTGCAGCACGGCTGCAGCTCCACGTCCCCTGAGCCCCCAGCCAGCCCGGGACTCTTGGCTGCTGGACCCCCACCTCCTGCAGCCCCCAGGGAGTCAGTGGCACCCCGTGTCCCCTGGGGCATCCCTGGGAGACAGCACTGGCGGGGATGTGGCAGCGTGTCCCGCCCCACTGGAGCATCCCTTGCTAGTGTGGGCAGCAGGGGGTTCCCTTTGCCCGAGCCAGGGTCCCCCTCTGCCTCTTGCCCCTCTAGGGACTCACTCCTGGGCACTCGGCAGCGGCCCTGGCTTAAATGCCGCTGCGCCGGAAGGCCGGGGGCTGCTGAGATCACTAATACCTGCCTATTTTAGCGAGGTCTAATCTTCCTGAGTCGCCTGTCCCCGAGGACTAAGCTATGTGAACCCGTGTAAAATGCACGGGCAGCGCTGGCCGCAGCGGCACCTCCCGTCGGAGCCGGAGCCGGAGCCGCCGGGAGTCACGCCGGGTGTGCATGAAAGGAAGGACGCGCTGAGCCGCCCCCGTGCTCCCCACGCCGCTGCCATCTGCTCCGGAAAGGCGGGCGGGGACAGCCCTGGCCGGGCTGCCACGGCCACGGCCCGAATGCAGCGCGGGTGGGCTGGGAGCTGCGCCACGGAGCTCAGCGCTGTCCTGAGACCCGCCCGGCTTGGCCGCCCCGCCGGGAGCACGTGGAGCAAGGAGGTCTCTGGATGCAGGAGGTGCCCAGTTCCCCCTGGGCAGCCATCCCTCCAGGTGCCAGTCCAGAGGCTGGTGACTGCTGGAGCATCCCAGGGAGTGTGACATGGGCTCGTCAGGGCCGGACACCAGGGAGCCTCCTCATGTTCGGTGGCCCTGCTGTCCCTACAGTCCCTGCCATCACTGCTGTTGCTCCCATTCCTGCTCTGCAGCCTCTCTTCAGAACTTTCAAAATCTCCCTTGAGGCACAAAACCCACCTGTATCATGTGGGTGGGTCCATCCGTGCCCCACCAGTGCCCCGCCAGGTCCCTGATGGGGTGGCAGCAGCTGTGGCACCCAACACAACACTGTTCCCATCCCACATCCCTGCATTTCCCAGGGCTGGGCTCGACACCAAGTGCCAGCTGCTGGGATGGTAGCACTGAGGTCCCCAATGCCCACTGTCACCACAGTCCTCCATCTCCGCTCCACGTCAGGGCCCCATCCTGCCCGAACGGGCAGCCCTCTCCCAGTGCTCCCAGTGGGGCTGTGTGGGGACTCCCAGCGCCAGCTGGGATTCGGGTCAGGACCCTCCGCCAGGTCTCCTTGGCTAATCGTCCTGCCCCCCCGCCCTCCCCACGCTGCCACCTGCCTCTCGCTCAGCACCCTTTTGGGTCACCCCTGCTGCCTCCCCGCCTGCCCAAGGCCTCTTAATGAACTAAAAAAGTGATAAATCCCCGGCCGAGCTGGTCACGTGAGGCCGGTGGCCCCCGGCCGCCCCCCGGCCCGACCCCCGCTCCGGCCCCACCGCCCCGGTAAGCTGACGCAGCGTCTCTAAGCGTTAGCAGCTTTGCGCGCTAATAGGATTAGGGAGGTTTAAAACTGTCATTTGAGTGAACTAAACCCCCTGATACTCTGCATTGCACCTTCTTAACCAATTTGCCTTCAATTAGGGTAATTGGGAAACTAGCAAAGAAGTATAGCATTAATATTTTAAAGTGATGAAGCGATTACGGGCCTTGGACGAGGAAGCAAATCAATTTGCTATCTGCTCCTAAAAGGCAATTATAATCATTTGGCAAATCAGCCTGCTGCCTCCCCCCGGGCAAGCCAACACCTTACGGCCGGCACGGCACACACGGCCGGGCAGCAGCGCCGTGGATGGGCAGCTGGGCAGCCCCCCGGCCCCCAAACCAGCGCCCTGCGGACCTCCCTGCACCCCCAGGACCGTGGGGCACCCTGGGCAGAGCTGCTGAGGGCCACCAGAGTGGCAGACACGGCTCCTGCACTTGTCAGTGGACAGTGTGGGCCAGTGCCCGTTTGCAGCCTCAGCCCCACAGGTCACCCCTGTGCCCGGGGATGTCCCCAGACCCCCGCAGGCAGCACCTCCCTGCACTCCCCGGCACCCCCTGGCAGCTCGGTATGGTGTAGGGGTGTTACCCCATCCCCGTGGCCCCCCTCGACATGTCATGGCACTCCTTGTATGGGATCTCGCTGTCCCTGGAGTGGTGCCAGCCTGTCCCTGGGGTGGTGACCCTCTGCCTCCAGGGAGGTGGTGGCCTGCTGTCCCCAGGGAGGTGGTGGCACACTGTCCCCAGGGGGTTGGCATCCCCAAGACAGCGTCACGCTGTCCCTGGAGCAGTGTCAGGTGGGGCAGGCAAAGCTGCACGGCCCAAACAAGGGACACTGAGATGGCCTTGGGGCCCAAACCAGGAGACAGCAGCAGCAGCAGCCCCGTGAGGACGGCACAGACCCACGTGGGGCCAGTAGCCACCAGGCACAGGATGCTGAGGTCCAAAACCCCCGCAGTGACATTTGCCGTCTGAAAGGGGAACCGTGGTGAAGAGGGGAAGGGAGTGGGAGGAAGACGAGACGTGGCCACGGGCAACAGCGGTCACAGGTGGCAGGAAGAGGTTTCTGGGAGAAAGTAAAAGTGAGCGAAGAAAGAAAAGGCAAAATCTACCCCACGGGATGGAGGTTCTGGGCAGCACCAAACACGTTCTTCCCGGAGCACCCCAAGACCCCCACCATGACGTTCCCATCATCCATCAGAGTCCAGGGCCAGCAGTGGGAGCAGGGAGGAGAGGGATGGTGGTCCTGCGCCTCAACCTGGCTGTCTTTGCCCCACACTGCCGTGGCCAGGGCCCATGGGCAGCCCCCAGGGATGGTCCCCATGGCTGGATCCCACAGTCAGTCCCCACAGGGTGTCCCCAAGCCTGGCCCCAGTGTTCAGTCCCGTATCCACAAATCATCCCCATGCCTGGTCCCATGGCCACTGTCCTATGGCTGTTCCCCACAATTGGTCCCCCTGCCTGGTCCCTCCCTCTGGTCCCCATTAATGTTTTCCCTGCCTGGTGTGCATACCACGTCCCCAGGGCTGTCTAGGGGTGCTGGTCCCTATGGATGGTCCATACACCAGGTACTCACACCTGGTCCCCCACACAGACCACAGAGCAGGTCCTCAGACCATGTCCCCACACTGGGTCCTCACAGCTGAACCCCACACCTGGTCGCCATCCCTGTCCCCACACGGGCAGGGCTCTACAGGCATCACCAGGAGCTGTGGGACCATCCACACCATCACAGGGTCACCCCAGCCTGGCCAACCCCATCCGGGGTGACAACACCCACCGGTGCAGCATCCCCGTCCTGCTGAGGCTTGGGAAGCCCACCCTGGACCCCATCCCTGGGGCAGCGCCTCCACAGCCCAAGGAAATCCTGCCCCCTCCCCCTCCATCCTTTCTTCTCCGCTCCCCCTGTTTCTAATTCTTTCTCCTCGCCCGTAATGAGGGGATTACACAGCAAACTCCAGCAGGACGCCTTTGTGGGGAGACAATCCGAGTGGGGAAGGCAGTTCGGGGCTTTGTCCGCTGCTGCCCCCCCGGACCCGTGCTGGGGGGACATTTAGAGCAATTACTTGTCCAGAAAGTAACTGTCAATCATTCTTAAAGGGGAAGGCCTCCAATTAATAACCTCGTCTTAATCCTTTGGACTCATTTCCAATCTGCGGTGCCTTGGTGACATCTGCAACACTAAATAAAGATTCTCCCGAGCCTTAGCACGGCGGTTCTGTGACAAATAAGAAGACTAGAGGCAACTTTGGCGGCCAAAGCTGCGAGATTGGTGAGGTTGAGCCGCTTGTTTGGTTCCCGGGAGGGACTGGCAAAGTTAAATACTCCTGGAAAAGCCGAGTTGGGCCCAGCAGGTAACGCTGTTTTATTCCGATTTGGGACGAAACGCTGAGGGAAGATGCTGAGAAAGGGAGTGGGTGTCCCCAGGGTGTGCCCGGGGTTGGGGACGGGGCTGGCACCCTTCCCGGGGGGCTCGGGACAGGGTGCGGGCACCGGTCAGCGCCACTCGCCCTAACTGACATGGGGCCAGGGCCAGGAGCCACCCACGCTCCCACCACCCGTCCCAGGCAGCTTGAGCCCAGGGAGCCAAATCCTGGCACCCAGATGGGCTTCTAAGGGCAAAGAAAGGGGTCCCAGTGGAAGGCAGGGCTGTCCCGGGGCTGTCTCCTCCACGTCCCCTGCTGCCATGTAGAGCCACTTGTCCTTGCCGATGCTCTGCTGCTTTGCAGTACTGAGGAAGTGAGTTTTATCCTCACTTTGACCAGGGCTCAGTGTACTTTCTGTTGCCTTTTTGGGTGTCTTTAACAGCAGCTGTTCCCTCCCCCTGGCTGGCAGCCCCCACAGGAAAACCACGGGTTTGGGCATTGAGGAGATGGGGGGAAGAACCCTCTGGAGGTGTTCCCAGCACAGTTTTACAGCTCAAGGGCTTAAACCCAAGAATCGCTGTCAGGATGACAGTGGCTACAGGGAGATGTCCTTCGGGAGCCAGCAGTTCAGCACCCCCGCCCCACCCCAGCTCAGCATGCCCTGTTTTCAGGCAGGATTCCCAAAACACTGGTGGTGAAGGCTTGGGGCTGCCGAGGCCAGTCCTGGAGGATGGGGACCTAGGGGTGGTTGGGGCTGACATTCCCCAGCCTGACTCCGTCAGGGTCTCCCCTTCCCCACCCAGGGGCATTTGTGCCCCTGGCCAGGCTGAGGCAGATTGGGATGGGGGGTCCAGCCCTTGCCCCCCATCCCGCAGGGTCTGCTGCTGGGCCCTGCTGCTGGGTCACTCCTGCTCTGTTATTTTGGTGTTCTTGGCTTGTTCCTGCTCCCAGGACAGGATTTGTTGTTCTGTGGGGAGTTTTGGCCTCCTTTGCTTTCAGATGAGGTCAGGGTGGGGGGACCACGGGGCTGCCCCCAGCCCTGGTCTGACCTTCCGTCCCTGCACCTTGTCCCTGTCCCCCCACCATCCCTCACCTCTTCTTTCCTCCCGCTTGCCCCATCTTATCCCTGGCCCCCTCCAGCTTCTCTCACCCATCCCCTCCAGTGCCCAACTCACCCATTCCCATTGCCCCAGCTCCTCTCAGCCCCCACCCAGCCCCAGCTCCCTGCCATTGCCCCATGGGACCGTGGGACCTGGCTGGGCAGGGCAGACAGGGGGCCTGGTGGGGTGCTGGGTCCCTCGGGGGGTCTGTGCCCCCAGCAGGGACTCAGGGTGCTCGGGGTGCTCTGGGTGCTCACCCCTGCTCTCTCCTCTCCTTGCAGGTGTGGAGCTGCGCAAATGAGAAGCGGGTGAGTGAGAGCGGGATGGCAGAAGGGGACCCCGTCCCCTCCCTGTGCCCCCAGATCCAGGACACACCGCAATGCTCGCACAGTGACCACAGGGCCCCTGCTCCCCCCAGCACACTCTCAGCCCTGCCTCGGGGCACCCCAGGGTGCAGCACTTGGCACCCCTGCCCCAACTCACAGCTCCCCTGGGGCACCCTGGGACTGCCAGACCTGGTGCTGGGTGGGTACCCCGGGGCTACAGACACCCCATGAGGGGCTGTGGGGCATCTGGGGGGGCTGGCAGCTCTCAAAGGCACACCCGCTGTGCTGCTCTCACACTGCACGTGCACAGCCCACGCTGTACACAGGCTCTGTGTGTGTGGGACACATGCTGGGTGTGCAATACACACTGCAAATATTGTGCACTGCACATAGACTGCAGACACAGACTGCACACACCGTACACATGCTGCATGTACACGCTGCACTCACACACACACTGCACACACACTGCACATTGCTACACACACGCACGCACTGCATGTGCTGCACTGCATGGTCTGTGCCATAGGCTCTGCACATGCCTCTGCTGCATGTGCTACATGCACATGCACGTACTGCACACACTGCACACTCTAAACGCACTGATTACACTCTGCACACACTCTGCACACACAGGCTCCACACACTGCCCCTGCAGTATACACTGCACACTCACTGCACACACACTCTGGGCCCACAGCTCCTGTGCCCACACGCTGTGCACACCCCGCACACAGAGCACGCCCTGCTCTCCTGTGCACACACACACACCTGCCCTGTGTCCTGCAGGTGCAGACACTGCACCGTGTGTGCTGCATACACAGCACACGGGCACTGCACTCAGCAGCTCGTGGCACCAACACCCTGCACACACACCCAGCCCCACACAGGCACACCCACACTGTGCATATGCTTCACACATTCCACCCCATCCTCAGCCCACCAAACACACACCCTCCCACACTTGCACCCCACTGCAAACCCCCCTGAGCACCCCACATGTGCTCTGCAGGCAGGTCACACCCCACACCCACCCCAGTGCAGGCACAGACATGCTGTGGACACCCTGCTCACACCTGCACTGCCCACTGCACACATGGGCACAGCCTGAGCAACACCTGACACCCACGCGCTGCTGCTGCCCTCTGGGACCCCTCCTTACACCCTCCCAGCACAAAATGATGCTCCTTTTCCCTCCCCACTCTCATTCGAGCATCAGCCAGGTCTTTGCTGGTGGGTCTGGGTGATACAGCGCCTTCCCTTGCCCCAGGATTACAGCTTTCCACCCCATTTCCACGTCTGCCAACATCCTCACCGTGGAAAGAGACCCTTAATCCCCAGCAAATACTGCAGGAAGATTTCAGATGCCGGATAAAAAGCTTAAAGATGAAATGTTGTGAGGGTTGAAAACGCTTATAAGCGTCACCAAAATGGTTATTAGCCGGGGACGGTGCCAGGTCACTCCTGCAGGGCTTGGGGACTGACACTGGGTCCTCCAGTGCTCCAGAGCCAGCCTTCCCCATGGAAGAGGCTGGAGGAGAGGAGATGGTCTGGAAGGAGGGATTCAACCCAGACCCAGTCCCCTCCAGGGCAGAGCAGGGGAGGTCAGGTTAGCTCTCAGTCATGGAGCTTTCCTAAAATCCTCCATTTCTGGGGAAATTTGACTTTTAGGACCAACAAGTGCATTAGCCTGGTGGTATCTGACAGCACAGCCAAGTGCAGGGTACCCAGGGTGTCTGTCTCTGGGACACTGGGTCGGTCCCCAGGACACCACAGCCCTGGGATAACGCTGTGGCAGAGGGGATTATGCCTTTGCATAACCTGTTCCTGGGGCCGCCCCATCCTCCTGTCCCTCCATCCACTTGTCCATCTGTCCCCGCACTGGGGATACACGAGGGGATCCGATGGCCCTTTGCCCTGCTAATCCCCCGGTCCCCTCACAGGTGCCACCATGTTCCTGAATAAGTGTGAGGGGGACCTGGGTGAGCTGCGGAAGCCGGGGGACAGCGAGGGCACCCCACCAGCCTCGGCGGACGAGGAGCAGCCCAAGAAGAAGCACCGGCGGAACCGCACCACCTTCACCACGTACCAGCTGCACGAGCTGGAGCGCGCCTTCGAGAAGTCCCACTACCCCGACGTGTACAGCCGTGAGGAGCTGGCCATGAAGGTCAACCTGCCGGAGGTCCGCGTGCAGGTAGGGAGGGCACCGGCGGCCCCAGCGCCCTGGATCTGTCCCGGGGCAGTGTCAGAGGGGCTCCCTGGTGCTGGGGGGCTCCACTTTGCTCTCAGCTACTCTGCCACCACCTCCATCTATGCCTCGGCTTCCCCATTGCTCGAGATGGGAGCAGCATCTCTGAAGAGCCAGCTGCTCCTGACAAAGCCAGAAAATGGTTTAATGGCTGAGCCCTGTTCCGCCAGGGTCCCAGTTTGGCCTATGGGATCCCAGTTCAGCCCACAGGCCCGAAGCTCCATTTGGGCAGGGAGATGGTTTTCAGCGATCTTTGTCCCCTTCTGATGGCGACTGCTTCCATCCTTCCTGCTGTTCACATGGGAAAGCAGACAAATCTTAGCTGATTGTGGACAATTCCAGGTCTTTAGGACTGGGAAAGCACAAGATCCTCACAGATTTTGGACTTTTAAACTTGTTAGAGCAGGCCAGTTTGGAGGGATCGGTGGGATTGTGGAGGTTTTGCTCCCTGGGCTGCAGGAAAAGGCTCATGGGGGGAACAGCACAGCCTGGGAAGAGCTTGGGGTCTCACCAGGCTTGTCCCCACCATCCCTGGACTGACAGGCTGAGATCAGGGAGAGGGAAAGGGTCAGTGTGCTGATGAAGAGACAAAGCCCCTGCAAAGCAAAGCAGTAAGCCCTGCACAAACAGACTGAGTTCCCCAGGCCTCAGCCCCAGTCCAAGACAATGCAGCCTTTTCTGTGGAGGTCCAGACCATAGGAACATCTCTGCTGATTTGAGCAATGGCCAGTTTCACAGAATCGTAGAATCATTGAGGTTGGAAAAGCCCTCTGAGACCATTGAATCCAATTGCTCATCCAGTGCTGCCAAGGCCACCGCTAACCCATATCCACATAGAGCCACATCCACATTTTAAATCCCTCCATGGATAGTGGCTCCCGTCAGGGAGTTGGAGAGAGCAAGAAGGTCCCCCCTGATCCTCCTTTTCTCCAGGCTGAGCTCCCCCAGCTCCCTCAGCTGCTCCTCATCAGACTTGTCCTCCATTCCCTTCCCCACCCAGCTGTTTATCCTTCCTCCCCCTTTGCCTCTCACAGCAGACCCTGTGCTGCTCTGGGGACATGGGAACCAGCACTCTAATGAGCTGTTCCCACAGGGCCAGACATCACTGCTGGACTTGGCTAGCTGGTCCCTCTTGTCCCCACTGGACTTTGGTGCAACTCTGGCAGTTTAACTTCTAAAAGCTTTGACCAAAGGGTTGCAAGGCTGGATAACGCTACCCAAGGGCTGCTGGGTGTCTGCAGGGCCAGGGTGCACATTCCCATGGAGCAGTGAGAGCAGGGGCTATATGCTGTAGCCTCTTGCTTTCTGTACCTCAGGGGTGTCTTCCATCTCTGGGGATTTTGGGAGAGGTTTGGCAGAGACACGTGGTGTGCTGGAATTGCTGGAATCCTGTAGGGCAGCCCATGTGCAATGGGGTACCCCATACATGACACCCCACCTGGAGCACTCCCTGTGGGGCATCCCACGTGGGTACAGCCCACGGGGCACCCTGCATGGGGCAGAGCACATGGGGCACCCTGCATAGGGTACAGCATGTGGGGCACACTGCAAGGGACCAGCTGGGCACGGTGGAGCTCACCCTGGCTCTCACCTCGCAGGTCTGGTTCCAGAACCGACGAGCCAAGTGGAGGCGGCAGGAGAAGATGGAGGCCAGCTCCATGAAGCTCCATGACACCCCCGTGCTCTCCTTCAACCGGCCCCCCATGACCCCCAACGTGGGGCCCATGAGCAACTCCCTCCCTCTCGACCCATGGCTGACGTCCCCCATCTCCAGCGCCACCACAGTCCACAGCATCCCCGGCTTCATGGGAGCCCCCCAGGCCCTGCAGCCCCCCTACGGCGGGCACTCCTTCCTCAACACCCCCCCACCGATGGCGCAGGGCATGCAGCCCATGGCCCCCGCGCCCTACCAGTGCGCCACCCCCTTTGTGGACAAGTACCCGCTGGAGGAGGTGGACCAGAGGAGCTCCAGCATCGCCTCGCTCCGCATGAAAGCCAAGGAGCACATTCAGACCATTGACAAGACCTGGCAGCCCATTTGATGAACGCTCCCCTCCGGCCCCTCTGGCCCCCCTGGCCCCGGCTCCTGCCTCTGGTGCCGGCTCAGCCCCGGGGCGGGTGAGGGAGGACAGTGGGGTGCTCAGCAGGACCAAAGCCGGTGCTGGGCAGGGATGCCAGGCTGCATCTTCCCCCTGCCAAGCCAGCACCAGCAGTGGCAGGGGAGCCAGTCAGGAGCTGGCAGGACCCCGCTGCAGGGAAGCACCCCAGGGACCCTGTTTGTCTCACTGTGGCGACAGCACTGGCTGAGAACCTGGCCGAGGCTCAGGCATCCCACCGTGCCACGGGGCCACGCACCACCCTCTGGCCGGACACCTCTTTTCCTCACACCCCTTCCCCCTCCCATTATTATTAATTTTTTTTTAATGCTGCAGATTTAAACAAAAGCAAACAGAAAAGCTCTAGTTTCATAGGGAGTACTTGATGGGATGTTTATTTGTGTCGGGGCACGACACCGGTCGTGTCAGGAGATGCGCCGGCACCGAGAGGATGGTTGTATCGTGAGTAAAGAAATAAGATGAACGGCTGCCGCATGCTGGAGTCGGGCACTGTGCCCTCGTTAGCACTGTGGGGCTGCCAAGCCTCTGCCGGGAAGGAACTTTGCCAGGGGCATGGGAGCATCATCCCCGGGCATCCTCCTGCCCCACTCCCAGGGGGTGCTGAGTGCAGGGCTGGGCCGGGTCCGGGTGTGGGTGACTCAGTCCAGCCGCTGCTGTGGGCTGGGACCGGCTTGTGCTGCACCATGGCCTCGATGGCTCATCGTGGGTCACCTGCTCGACCGTCCCTCTGGGGC
The DNA here is from genome assembly GCA_035221455.1 of Xenops minutus. NCBI lineage: Eukaryota > Metazoa > Chordata > Aves > Passeriformes > Furnariidae > Xenops > Xenops minutus. Next base: position 4,450,790 of record JAWWEE010000075.1, on the reverse strand, counting down.
TGTGCCCACCACCCCGTGCCCCAACACTCCCCAGAGGTGCCAGTGGCACAAAGGTGCCGGAATTTTGCTGGTGAGAGGAGGGGTGGCAGTGGGACCCCCGAGAGCCCTGAACAGGGCTGGTGAGGGGAGGGGGCCCCTGGGAGCCCTGGGGTCTCTGCCGCAGGGATGTCAGGGTGCACCAACCCCTGCCTTACCCCTCGTCAGTGGTTCCTGCCAGGTGGGAGCTGGCGGTGGTGACAACATGCCACATCCCCAGGGGTCCCCAGCGTGGCTTTTCGGCTCCAGGGGGACCCTGCCTGCCCACCCACCAGAGCTCGGGGCTCAGCCAGTGTCACCGTCACCCTCCCTGGCAGCGAGGGCCAGCACGGCCCCAGCACAGCCTGAGCCCACCGTGGCTTTGAGGTGCCGAAGCACGGCTGGGACAGCAAGAGGGGGGCTCAGCCCTGCGCGAGCAGGAGCCCCGGGTCGCTGGGGTGCCTCAGCTCCCAGCGAGGGCCAACCTTCCCCATGCTGAAACAAGGTATTTCCCCAGAAATCCTCCTGCTCCGGACGCGGTGGCAGCCGCTGTGCTGGGACAGCCCCGTCCCCACCGTGTCCGCACGTCCCAGAGCCCCTCGGTGCCAGCAGCCCTGTCCCCGCTCTGCCGCCCGGGGGTCCCGCCCCGGCCCCAGCCCCCCGGCCGGGCTCTGCCGTCCGCACAGCCCCGGGCTCAGCCGGCTCTGCCCGGGGCGCACTGACCCCGGCGAGACCCTTCTCCCTGTGCCCCGTCCCCCGGCTGCCGCTGCTCGTCTGTTTCGTTAGCGACAATTAAACCTTTAACAACCCATTAAACGCATAATCGATGCTCCCCGGCCCCCCGGCCCAGCTAATGGGGTGAAGCGCCCCGGCAGCGCCGAGCCCCGGCCGGCAGATAATGAAGCCAGGGCTGCGTGAGTAATGGGGTTTGATCCGGGGGACGGGACGCGCTCAATGGGGGCTGCGCCTTTCGCATGACATAATTGCGATGCTGGCGCCAGCCCGGGGCACCCCTCGGGCTCCCGAGCGCCGACAAAGGCCGGCTGGCGCGGGCAGCACCCCCGGCCCGTCTGCGGCTCGTCGGAGCGGAGCCTAATTGGGGCGAGGGGCTCCCCCAGCACGGCCCCGCGAGGGGCCCCCGCCGGAGGATGCGCCTCCCTGGGCTCCTGGGGCTGTGTGAGGTGTTCAAAGGAGCGAATTGGCACGAGGTGGCACCGCCGTGCCCGGCGCACGGTGGCGGGGATGTCGGGGTACCTTCCCTCGGCATCCCTCGTGCCCTTCCGTGGGTGCACCCGCTGCTGCGCTGCCCTTCCCTGCACGAACAGGCAAAATCTCTGACCTCAAAAATGCCATTTCAAAGCAAGGCAGGTGCAGGAGCGCTGAGCCTCCTGCCCGGCCCACTTTTATTGGTATTCCTCCTGGTGGAGACCCACTGCAGCGCGTGGGGCTGTGTTTGGGAAAAATCCAAGCAAAAAGGCATTTTTTCCCCCCTTAGATCCCAATCCTGTCCTGAAATCCCTCACTGTCAAGATGGGGCTGGTGTCTGGGATCGTACTGGGCGAGACTGGGTGCTACCGGGAGAGCTGGGGGATACTCCCAGTTCCTCGTGGCAGAGCAGGAGCCCTCCTGCTCCCATCCCCTCTAATCCCCTCCCGCGGGATTTGCCCCCTAAGCTGCTTATTTCTCTCTATTTCTCCCAGGCCTGAACGAACCCAACCCTGCCCCGGTGCGACGCCTCGCGCCCGCTGAGCTGTGGGCTCTGGGCACGCTGCCCCCTGGGCTGCCCACTGGTGGCCTGGCATGTGGGGCTGGCACTGCCGTGTCAGGGGACGTGGGGCTGGGGCCAGCAGTCCCAGCTGTGCCTGAGCCCCACACCCCCTGCATAGGCCAGGATGGGGCTCAGCCCCCCTGCAACACCCACCTCTGCACGTCACCTCTGCCCCCTCCATCCCTGGCCCCCCACCCCGGCAGGACAGACATGGCCCCACGGAACTGTGGTGACAAGGGGGGGCCACGCTGTCCCTCTACAGGGTGTGGGAGCTGGGGACCTCGGGGCTCAGGTTCTCCTCAGGGGTGTTGACCCATGAGCTGCCTGCTGCTCCCCAGCTCCCGGGAGGGGAGGAGGAGAGGGGGCTGCGGGGCGGCGAGGGGGAGACCACCCGCTGCAGATTGAGCTTGGCGATGAGCGGCCGCCCCACGCTGACCCGCTGCCGCTCCTCCACGAAGTCATCCATGCCCCGGTAGCGGTACTGCAGGCAGATGGTGAAGGCCAGCTCCTGCTGCAGGGGCATCGGCACCATGGGCACGTGTCCTGGCACAGCTTGTGCCCCTACCACCAGCCCTCACCCACCATGGCTCTTACCCGCAGCTTCTGCAAGCTGCAGATCCGGCTGTAGAGGCAGCAGGAGGGGCAGCCGAAGCTCCAGACGGGCGCCAGTGGGCTGCCCACCTCCTCCGGGCTCTCCTTGTTGGTGCACTTGAGGTCCACATCCAGCTCCTGCCACGGACGGCATCCACGTGGAAACCACCACGAGTCCTCCCACCCCATTCCCCTGCAATCGCTCTGGTGTGGCTTTGGCAGCCCATTCCCACCTCTGGTATGTCAGTGAGCCTGGCCTCGCACTTGGTGATGTCCTCTGGGGCGGCCACCACGCGCGTGTAGATGATCATGATGTTGGAGAACTCAGCAGCAAAGCCCAGCTGGACGGTGACGCCGCAGTCAAAGTGAAGGTGCCGGCTCTCTGGCAGGACTGGGGATGGGACAGGAGCTGGGACCTGCAGGGGCCTGGGGCTGGAGCTGCACCCATAGGTGAGGTGACTGCTGGGTCACTCTGGAGCAGGGATGCTGACATGGTGCTCCTGCCTCCAGGCTGGTGGTTCTGTGCCAGACATTTCTCCTCCAGCTGGGAGGAACCTGGGAGGTGCTGCCTGCAGCCTCTCCCTGCACCTCAGGCTGTCCCTGCTCCAGCTGCCAACTCTGGATGGCATGGCTGTGACTCACCATGAGCCTTGGCCCACTGCAGATTCCTGGCAGAGGTCTCGTCCCGGCCCGGGGGACGGATGGGGTCCGTCAGAGCTCGTCTCTCCGAGAGGTTGCTGCGGAGCTCCAGCGCCTGCCGGCCCCGCGTGATCTCCAGCGTGCCCATGTCTGCCATGGCACAGGGGGTCAGCAGGGGTCACCTGGGGCATCACTGTCCCCCACTGCTCCCCACTCACCCTCGGCCACCTTGTCCAGCAGCACTGTGATCTTCTCGTCCTCCAGCAGCCAGCGCTTGAGGAAGGTGACAAAGATGCCATTGGAGAGCTCGCCCTGGCTCAGCTCATAGGCCTCGGCATCTGCACACCTGCAGGGATGGGGCAGCAGCCAGCTCTGTCATGGGCTCTGGCACTCTCCCAAGAACTGGCCCCCAACAGGATGACCGCCCTCAGGAAGCCAGAGCTGGGCACCTATGGCTCCTGCTATTCCCATCACATCATCCAGCCAGTCTGCCAGGGACAGTGGGGAGCCATGGCCAGATCCTGGATGCTTAAAGCATCACGAGCCCAAATTCCTGTGCCCCAGAGGAGCTTCAGGGCTTCATGCCCTCAGGTGCTGTCCAAAGCTGAGCAGTGCCATGGGCACCTCCCTGCCCTGCGAGGGACTCAAGACTGCTGTTCGCCCACCATCTCCAGCATCAAGCAGAGAGCACGATGCTGCTGATACATGGAGAGGGGAGTGATGCAGGCAGAGGGGCTGAGCCTCTGCCCCACTCTGAGCCAGGAAGGGGAGGTGGTGGGAGGGGACCCACGTGGCATAGCCAAAGACGATGTTGGCCGTGACCTCCAGCGCCCCGACCTGCGGGATGACATCGTCATTGAGGTTCCTGCAAGAGAAGTCATGCTGGGTAGAGCCAGAAACTGCCCCCCTCCAAAACCCACCCCATGGCACCCCAGACCCAGGGGGCTGCCCTGTGCCCCACTGCCCACCACCCATCATGGTGTTTGCCAGCTCAGGGGGGCAGCGATGTTTTGGGGCATTTAGACAAACACAACAGGTTTAGATGGGGCCGCAGGGGTGCCCTGCACTGCTCCCTCAGGAGCCAGCCCCCACGGGTCCCTGTGCTAGGACATCCTCGAGTGGCAGCTTGTCCCCAGACGGGTGGCAGGGCTGGGTCACCTCTTGCGGCACATGTCAAGCAGGAAGGTGTTGAGGCCGGTGCGGCGCTGCTGCATGGCCCGCAGCACCCCCTGCACACACAGGCAGTGCGCTGACGTGTAGGCGCTGGGCGCGTCGATGGGCACCATGAAGCTGTTGCCAAAATTTTCATAGCCATGCCCAGCGTAGTAGAGCAAACCTGCCAGGGGAAGGCAGATGATATGGTGACATCCCTGGACCTGCCAGCACCTGCTTCTTGCTCAGTCATTCTGCAAGACTCCACCAGCACAAAACCACCCAGTTCCCCCTGGGCCGGAGCTGCCCTGGTGGGTGTCATCTCACCATAGACACCCTTGTCGAGGAGGAGGAGGAACTCATCAACAGCCATCTGCATCTCAGCCTTGCACAGGTCCAGCAGCGAGACCACCTTGAAGTCGAGCTGGCGGAGGAGGGCACCGAGGGCATGGACATCCACCATGGGCGCCTGCAGCTGCTTGTGGTGCAGGTAGTGCATGTTGCCAATCAGCAGCGCCACTTTGTCTGTGGCTGCAACGATGGGAGATGGAGGCATTGGGAATGATGTGGGATGCTTCTGCTGCCCCCACTACCATTCAGCCCACAGAGGTTACACCCAGCCATGGCCAACATCACTGTCCCTGGGTACTGGAGTGCCCTGTGGCATCCCTGCCTCACTGATCCCTGAACCCTCAGTGTAGGGTAAGGCATTTGGGTTGAGAGTTAGGGTGCTGATCTGCTCTCCTGGTTAGGGTTGGGGTGCTGATTCACTCTGCTGGTGTGCTGCACCCAAAGCAACCCTGGCTGAGTAAAGCCTCATGGGGTGACAGTGGTGACACTGGGGACAGTCAGAGTCCCCCAGGGCCACCAGCCCCTCCTGGGCATGCTCTTACCATACAACTGGCCAGGGCTGCTGCACTCTGGGGAGCCTGGGAAGAGAGAAACACCATGCCAGGGCCCTTCAGTGCGAGGGGAACAAAGCAGCATGAACCTGCCCTCTCTGCCCACACGTACCTCCATCCCCTTCCTGCCAGGAGCCTCCAGAGGTGAAGAGCCGTGGGCCTGTGGCAAAGGGAGCATCAGGGACCCTGTCAGGGACCCTACACATGGCAGCACATCCCAGCATGGGCTGCAGCCCCCCGAAACCACAGAGGGCTTTACAGGGGGAAGAGCAGGGAGAGGGTCAAAGAGGTTTGTCTGGGGCCCTCACCGATCTCCACATCCACCTCCTGGCTCCACACCTCGTGGAAGAGGTTGAACACGTGGCAGGAGTAGCTGCCCCGTTCAGCCGTTGTCACGAGCTTCACCTGCCAGTGGGACAGAGCAGGAGGCTGGGGTGGTGTGTCAGACCATATTGCACCGTGCCACGCTGTGCCGTGCCATGTGGTGCCATGCCGCGCTGTGCTGTGCCAGCACCGTGCCACACCGAGGGTCCTGCCATACCTGGAGCTGTGGTGCCTGAGCCCCCTCCACAGGGCGTCGGTTCCTGAACCACTGGTACTGGGGTGGGGGGTTGCCGATGGCTCTGCACTCCAGCACCAGCGTGTCCCCCTCGGCCAGGCGGCACGGCCGTGGCTGCCGCAGGATCTGCAGCCCTGCCATGCTCGGGCAGTAGCCACTGGCTGGGGAAGGGACAGGGTAGCAAATTGAGCATCCAGCCATGGCAGCATTCTGCAGAGCTGCTCCAGGCCCCGGGTTCATCTCCCACCATCCCTGGCACCCACGGGTGGCACGAGGCAGCATTCACAAGGAAGGCACAGGGCACGTGGCTCCTCTGTGGGCACTGTCAGCCCAGCGAGCCCAGAGACCCTTGTGGCTGAGCCCGTGTGCAACATGGCAAGCGATGCCCCTCAGGATCCAACCCCAGCCTGATGGGGGGAGCGTTGCCCTGCAGGAGCTGTCCTGGTCCCAACAGGGCAAACAGTGCCTCAGGGGTGCCAGCCAGGGATGCAGATCTTGGAGCCCACCTGAGCTGGGGCTGCTGCTCTTCTCCACCTGGACGTGAGCCCACCTGGAGAAGGTGAAGGTGGCCCCGCAGCTCACCCGGCAGATGTACCACTCAGGCTGGCCCGGCGGGGTGGCCGTGTCGATCACCAGCTCCGGGGATGTGGCACCAGGCACCTACAAGACAGGAGAAGGCCAGGGAGTCTGGGGCTCCCTCTTACCCATGTGGGTGCCTTTGCCATGGACAGGGCACGGGGGCCCTGCTCAGCATGGCACAGCAGGGCCTCACCTCCCGCTTCCCGCAGAACCACTGGTACACGAGCCCCGGTGGGCCGGTCGCACAGCAGGTCAGGGACACCCGTGCCCCCTCCGCCACCACCTGTGACTCTGGCTGCACCGTGATGCGGATCATGTCCTGGACTGTGGGAGAGGAGAGCTGAGACCCCTGTCCTACACCTTCCCATCCCATTCAGTCCCATCTTACCCTGTCCCATCCCCACCCACAACAGCGTGTCCTCTCCCAGCCCAGCCCAGCCCATCCTATCTTACTGCACCTCTCTGTCCTGTCCTAACCATCTCATCCTACCTTGCTCCATTGATACATACAGCACCATCCTACCTCGCTCATTTCATCAAGTTCCAGTCTAACCCACTCCACTCTGCCCTATCCTATCCTATCCTATCCTATCCTATCCTATCCTATCCTATCCTATCCTATCCTGTCCTATCCTCTCCTGTCCCATCCCGTCCAAACACGTCCAATCCCATCCTACCTCCCCCATCCCAGCCTGTCCCACCACATGCCATTGCCTGGTCCCCATGCCATCAGACCACATCCCATCCTACCTCACCCTGCTGCACCCACCCCACCCACTCCACTACCAGAGCACAGCCCCCCGAAGGAAGAGCTGCCCTTCCCCTCACCCGCACCCTCCCACGGCCCCGCCGCCGGTGCCCCCCCAGCCCCGCGGTCCCCGCTGCCCGTCCGTACCAGCGGAGCTGAGGACGCGGCATGCCTGTGTGTGCCCCATGCGCTCCAGGCAGCACAGCAGGTACTTGAGGGTGCAATCTCGCTCGGCCAGGAGCTGCAGCAGGCACTGCGTGGGGCTGCCACGGGGCTCCAGCACCTTCAGCGAGCACATCTCCAGCTCCTCCGCACTGCGAGCGCCTGCAGCCGTCAGTGCCGCAGCCCCCTCCCTCCCGGGACCCCCGCCAGGGCCCCGGCCGTGCCCCCAGCACAGGGGGTGGTGGCGACCCACGCGCCCCTCGCCCAGCCCACGGCAGGGCTGTTTTGTCCCCCGGTCGGGGACAGCCCCCGGCGATGCCCCCCAGCCCTACCTGCACTTGAAGCGCTTCTCGGCCCCGGCCAGCTCAGCCAGCCTTCGCCAGCCGCGCCCGGCGTTATCCAGGAGCTCACACAGCCGTGCCACCACCTCCTCGCCCAGCGCGCCGATGGGCACACTCCAGTCCCCCATCCCCGCCTGGGGACGAGCCGTCAGTGGGTCACAGGGCGACAGGCACCCCTGTCCTGCCCGACACCTCTAGGCACAGTGAGCTCACCAGTGCCAGGTCACTGCCCGGCAGGAGCCTGGGGACGTGCTGGGAAAGGGCTGGGCAGTGCTGCTGGATCTCACCACCGGCAGCCAGCCAGGAATGTCACACACTCCCTCTCTGTGAGCTGTGACAGCAGCAAGGGGGACCCCACTCACACCCCACCTGTGGGCAAGGAGCCAGGGCACTTTAGTCTGGTCCCAGGAAAGGGACCTTCATGGAATGGGGGTCCACTGAACTGGAAGGAGGGGATGTTCCCTTTCACCTTCCCTTCCTTCAGGGGACACAGAGAATGGGGCCCAGGGACAGCTCTCCCTCTGGCAGAGGCCCCAGTGGGACAGCAGCAGCCCTCTTGCTGTCATGGTCCTCTGTGTGGTGGCTCCAGAGCCAGCATGAGCCTTTCCAGGCCACCAAAAGAGGCCTGCTGGGGGTTTGGGGAAGGGTACATGGGGGTCTTGGGACTGGGACCCAGCTCAGTTCGCCCTGACCCTGGGAAAGATTTTGGCAGCAAGGGGAGCATGGCCTGAATCACCCGGACAGGGGCAGCACCCAGGGAACAGCTCTTTCTTTCTCCCCTCAGGTCCCTCCCCAGCAATCCACCCCAGAGGAGCACTTGCCCCCACGACTGAGCTGCCCAGGGCAGGTGGGTGACACTCACCCAAGCAAGGTGCTCCAAGATGAAGGGCAGGGACCCAGGTGCTCCCTTTGCTCACCTGCTGCTGGATGTGGGGAGCTGGACACGCTGGGGGTGGTGAGGGGAGGGCAAGGTGCAGGACAGGCCTGGTGGGACAGGCACTCACCACGGGGTACAGCTGGATGAGGTCTGTCAGCTCCGAGGGTGTGCACCAAGCCCCACGCAGAGAAATGAGGGTTCAGCCCAAAATCTTCCCCGGCCCCCGCACTGCAGCACAGCACTTCTGCTTCCCTCTGCCTTCCTTCCTGTTGTGTGGCATGTGGGCGTGCAGCTGCAACCCCCCACCTACAGCCACCTGGGGAGCTGGGCAAGGCCCCCGCCCTGCTGCAGGGCATGGGGCACCAGGGACACTGCCAGGCTGGGCAGGGGCTCCACCGCCCCCTCCTCACTGTGGGGGGACCTTCTGGGCAGCTCTGTGTCCCCATAGCGCAGCTCGAGCCCAGGCAGGAGCTGCAGGGCAGCGAGGCCAGGATGGAGGTGAACCAAGGTGACAGGGGGACCTCTCAGCCAGGTGAGACCAACACATGTGCACGACCAAGGCTGGGGGAAGCTGCTGGGCTTTGCCAGGCCAGAGGCAGGTGAGGACAGGCAGGGACAGGGCAGCGAGGCCCCCATTGCTGTGAGGAAGACCCTGCCTCCACCACTGAGCCCAGCCCAGCCCAGCCTAGCCCTGGCATCCCAGCACCACTACTCCACTGCTCTTGCTGGCAGGGGAGGAAAGGAGAGCAGGGCACAGGGGTGGCACAATGAGGGGCCACCATGTCACCCTTCAGCTCACCCACTGCCCCACAGCATCGCCAGAGCCTGGTGCCCATCCTCCTGCCCTCCAAGAGCACAGGCTGCTCAGCCCCCAAAGCCCCCAGCCAGAGGCACAATGACACCAGGGGAGGGAGTCACCCCACAATCGCCCAGAGCTCTCAGCCCCCGAGGTACAGATGGTGACAGAGCAGGGAGAAGGACCTGTGTGTGGTGTGGGCTCCCTCCACAAGCCAAAACGTGAGTTTCTGCCTCCGCAAACAAGCCCAGAATTTGCGGTCTGTGTTGCTTCAGCCCCTGGCCCAGGGGGCACCCACACCAAACTTGCCAAGGGCCCAGGTTTCCCACAGCCTCACCAGAGGTATCAGCCTCACCAGACCTTTATTTGTTGCTTACAGAGAAAAGAGACCAAAAGGAGCAGGTCCCGGTGCCACTTATGCCGGCACAAGGGGAGCCCCGAGCTTGGCAGCACCTACAGCTTCTTGCCCCTCTTCAACTTGTTGCGCTGCCATGTGTTGTATTTCCGCAGGCGCCTCCAATACTCCAGCGAGTCGGGATCCATCTCCTCCAGCTTCTTGGGGGGCCCCAGGTGGACCTTAAACAGCCTGGGGGCGAATGCAGAGCATGTGAGGCTGCGGGGAGGAGGGCAAAGGGACAAGCACAGCAGCGGGCACAAATGACGAGCACATGCAGATGGCTCAGCCCCACAGCCACAGTGCTCCCACTGCTCTCCCCGAGCCCAGGCAGGTCCCCGGGCTGCAGAGGGGCACTCTGCCCCCTCCCAGGGCACTCCCTGTCCCCTCGCACAGCACCCACCAGTCGGGGTACTCGGAGTCGGCCTTCAGGGCCACCTCCGGGCCCTCCTTGAAGTAGTTGACCCCCATGGCGTGGGTGGCGAGCATGGTGGGGTCCGTGCACACCTCCGGCCCCTTCACCGCCTCCTTCGGAGCGCCCTTGGCCTTGGCCTTGGCGGCTGCGGGGACAAGGACAGGTCAGGGCAGGGGTGAGGGCCGGGAAGGGCCGGAGCGGGGCCGAGGGAGCCGGCGGGGAGGGAAGGGAAGGAGAGAAGGGCACGAGGGATGGAGCTGGGACGAGGAGGGCGTGGGGCACGGGGGGACACGGGAAGCGGGGCAGGGCGGTGCCGGTGCCGGGTCTCACCGGGTTTCTTGGCGTATCC
>JAWWEE010000075.1:4421729-4439742 GCA_035221455.1 Xenops minutus | reverse complement strand
GGGCCGTGCCGGCACTCGGGAGGGGCCGGGGGGGCGGAGGCGGAGCCGCCGGGCCCGGCCCGCTGGGGAAGCAGCGCCGGCACCGCCGCCCCCCGCGCCCCCGAGCCCGCGGGCATGGAGCTGGACGAGAGCCCCGAGCCGGGGGCGGCCGGGGAGGCGGAGGACGAGCCCTCGGAGGTGCAGGGGCTGCTGGCCCAGCTCGAGGCCCTGGACCCCCGGCTGTGTGAATCCCCTGCCGGCCGCGGCCCGCGCTGCCCCCGCGGGTGCCGGCCCTGCCCGCTGCACGTGGCCACGGGCCGGGGCCTGGCGGCCGGGCCCTGCTGCCCCCGGCACCCCGCCTGTGCCCGGCCCTGCCACGGGCTGCTCTTCGCCGAGGCCGACCGGGAGGACTTGCTGAGCCTCTTGTGCTGCGAGGGGGGACTGCCCGAGGCTGGCGCCGAGACCCCTTTGGCCCGCTCCGATGTTCTGGCCGGGACCAACGTGGAGATGCTGCAGGCTCGGGAGGAACCGGCCACTGTGGAGAAGCCTGAAGGGCTGGGGAGGCCAGAGAGCTCAGAGGAAGAACCTTCCGGCAGCTGGTGTTATGGAGAGGGGCCTTGCGAGGTCGATTCCACCTCCGAGGGCACTCGGGAAGGTTCCCCAGAGCCAGCGTGGGCGGCCCTGCCTCCCGCTCTGGCCCCCGAGGCAGAGCAGCCTCCTCAAGGCGCTGTGACCGTGAGTGCACCGGGCTCTGGTGGGGCCAAAGGAGCCAGGACGTGCCCCTTGGCTCTGCTCCCTCCTGGATCTGGGGTGGGGGCAGAGGGGAGCCAGGGATTTCTTTCCTCGGCTCTTACAGGGCCTTGTGCTTCAAGTGTGCCCAGACAAGACCCTCGGTACCAGCTTTGGCTCCTGCTGCTCTGAATGCAGGGGAATACTTGCATGGCTGCCTGATTCATGTGTGCCCCGGGGCAGAGGCTGGTGGGTCTGAACAGCCCCTCCGGCCCCTGGATCCTGTGCCAACCTCCCCTCTAGCCCCAGGACCCTGAGCCATCTCTCCCTCAGTCCCACGACCGTGCTTCCCCTTGCCCAACCCTGGGACACATTTCCCCCAGCCTCAGGGATGCTGTGACATCACTGTCTTGCTTCTCCAGGACCACGCAGGCTGAATCCCTGGGATCCCAACCACAGCCTCACTTGCTCTCTCATTGCTTTGCAGAACAGGGAACCCTCATCATCCTTCCTGGCCTTCAAAGAGGGTGAGTTACTTCTGTACTTGAGCAGCAAGACCATCCAGGAGTCCTAACCCACCTGCTCTGACCCTGAATGGGGTGGCTGAGGGTCCCAGCCGAGGAAGGAGTGCCTGGCTCTGTGCCCATCCAGGGTGGGAATGTGCCTGCAGGCTCCAGGTGGCTTGTTTGATGCTTTGCTGAGGAAATGGAGGTGCTTTGGGGATTGGGATGGGGGGATGCTCAGGAAGAGAGAAAGGGATGCAAGTGTGCCTGAGGGAAGGGGGAAGCAGCCCTGGTTCCCGGTGATGCCAGGAGCCCACAGCCCAAGCACCAAGCTGCTCTGCCATGTGTTGGAATGCAGCTAATGGGCAGTAAAAGTTGGTACCCCCAGTTTCAGAGGTGGGGGAGCAGCCCCTGCTCAGTCCCTCCCAATGCCTCAGTTCCAGGCCCTTGTGACCCGGAGGACCTGCTGGATGGTGTCATTTTTGGGGCAAAGTACCTGGGCTCCACACAGCTGGTCTCGGAGAGGAACCCCCCGACCAGTGTCCGCATGGCGCAGGCCCAGGAGGCAGTGGACAGGATCAAGGTGCAGGAGGGGTGGGGGCCACAGCTGCCCCCAGCCTGGCCCCCCATGGGGCGTGGGGCAGCACTCAGGACCTGCCCAGGAGCACCTGGCTGTGGGGCTGGGACCCAGCAGGGTGCTGTGACCTCTCTGTCATTCCACAGGCACCTGAGGGGGAGTCCCAGCCAATGACAGAGGTCGATCTGTTCGTCTCCACGCAGAGGATCAAGGTGCTCACTGCTGACACGCAGGTGAGTGGGAGTGGCAGCACCCATGGGACTCTGGAGCTGCTGGAACCTTCCTGTTTGGTCTTGAGACCTCGGCTTTGTTCCCACACTGGAGGGGCTGTGCCCAGGGGTGGCTTGCAGCTGAGGACACATATCTGGGAGGGAACATGTAATTCCACAGCCACCCTGTGTCGTGTCCTGGGCTCTCTATGTGGCTGTACAAAGCTTCCCGTGTGCACTGTGCCCTGGGAAGCTGCTGGGATCTCAGACCCAGCTCCAGGGAACTCAGGTTTGAGATCTTGGAAGCTCTTTGCCTCAGGATTATTTTCTACATCATAGTAAGAGGGAAGAGCTCTCTTGTCCCCAGGCAGCACGCAGGGACATGGATGAATCCTTGATGAAGGAGCTGTTTGTGCCCTATGGCACAGACATGGTTTCTGTCCCGTGTGTACCAGGCAGTTGCATCGCATCCCAGCGCTGTGGCTGAACCCTTCCTGCTCGCTGTGCTGGCGGGCTCGTGGCTGCCCACAGGGCTGAACCTTTCTGCCTGTGTCGCCCTTGCCAGGAGGCCATGATGGACCACTCCCTGCAGACCATCTCCTACATTGCCGATATCGGCTCCCTCGTGGTGCTCATGGCGCGCCGGAAGCTGCCTCGGCGGTCGGAGGTGGCAGAGGAGAAGCGGCTCTACAAGATGATCTGCCACGTCTTCCACTCGGACGACGTGAGGCCACACGCGGGTCCCTGGGGAGGGGAGGGTGGTCTTGGGGTCCTGGGTCTGTCTCGCTGTAAAACTGGGAGTTCTGTGCTGGGGGGTAGCAGCAGAGACCCCTCCCCGCAGAAAGAGGGCAGGAGCCCAGCCCGAGCATCTCTCTGACACAGAGGGGCCCAGGGAGCAAAGGGAGGATTGGCTCTGTAGAGGGCAGGGAAGGAGCTCCCAGGGCCAGTGCCTGTGCTGGGCACTGCAGGGTGGTGGGAGCTGTTTGCTCCAGCCCTGGGCCATGGGTAGGAACAGCCCCTGTCGTTCCCCAGGCCCAGGTCATTGCCCAGGCCATCGGACAGGCATTCGGAGTGGCCTACCAGCGCTTCCTGGAGGCCAACAGCATCAACCCCAGCGAGCTGAGCCCTCGCCAGTACAGCCGTGCCCTGGAGGACCAGGAGCAGTACAACGCAGAGCTGACTCACTTCTCCCGGCAGGAGAACTGCAAGGACGTAAGAGCTGCTCTGGGGGGTGGGGACAGCATGGGGAACCTGCTGGCACCTCTGTGTCATCCTCTCCATGGCTCCCTGGACAGCTAAGGTGCTCCCTACAGAACCAGATCCCATCCCAGCTAGCTGTGAGCACCCATGCTGGATGGGGTATGTGTCCTTGACTCTGGTGACCTTTACCCACCCGTTCTCCTCCTAGGTGTGCATCCAGAAGCAGAAGGGGGAGATCCTGGGCATTGCCATCGTGGAGTCGGGCTGGGGCTCCATCCTGCCCACCGTGGTCATTGCCAACCTGATGCATGGGGGCCCCGCAGAGCGGTCAGGGGAGCTGAGCATCGGGGATCGCCTCATGTCAGTCAATGGGACCAGCCTGGTGGGGCTGCCCCTGGGCACCTGCCAGAGCATCATCCGGGTGAGCTGGGGCAGGGAGATCTCCTGCCTCACCCCAGGAGGGATGGGGAGCAGCCTGAATGCTGGAGCTTCTGTGATGCTGGGATCCCTCTGGTGCCCTCAGCTGTTGGGGATAGGAGTGCAGGGGCCTATACCTGTCCTGTGGACTGTGACAGTCCCTGCTCTGAGTGCTTGAGAGGAACGGGTGTGACAAGGCAGGGACAGACCTGTGGACTCTACTTGCTGTTGCAGGGTGTGGGCAGGGCCCTGCCTGAGGAGGAGGGTAGAGGAGAAGGCAGGCACCTGTCCTGGAGGGAGCGTGTTGCACCATCTACCTGTCAGGCAGGAAGGAACTGAAAGCAAGAACAGCGTGGCCTCAGGGGCAGAGTGTGAAATTTTGGCATGGGTTTATAAGTTCTTGTCCCTGGATTTGAGCATGGCAGTATCCCTGTGTGTACCTCAGTTTCCCCATTGAAAACAGGTTGCTAATCCTCAGCCCTTCCATGAGCAACTTGGCTGCATCTCCCCTCAACCATGGCTGAATAGCTCTTCAAAATCTGACCAAGCCCCATCCCACGTTCCAGGAGCTGAAGCACCAGACTGAGGTGACACTGAACATCGTGCACTGTCCCCCTGTCACCACAGCTGTCATCCGACGCCCCGACTCCAAGTACCAGCTGGGCTTCTGTGTTGAGAATGGCGTGGTGAGTGCCTGTGGGATGGGGCCTGGGCCGGGGTCTGTGTGAGGGACTGGCAGAGCTGGCTGTGCTCACAGAACAATGCCCGGCTCCTGCACTCCTGTGTCTGTCTGGGCTGAGAGTGCACAGTGCTCTGCTGTGCAGTGCAAAGGGCTCCTCACAGCTCTTCTGCAGCACCAGTGGTTGTATCCCTCTCTCTGGTGCTCCTCAGCTGTTTGCTTTCTGGGTGGTGGCTTCTTCTTGTCTTTCTGGGTGTGACATTTGTTGCTGTCCTCAGTGCCCCAGCCACTGCCTGCTCTGGGTTCTGCTGTGGCTGTGTTGCGAAATCAGAAAGGGGCATTCCCAGACCCAGTCGGAGCTGAGAGGGTGGGTGGGCACGGGAGGGGGTAGCACCGTCACCTTGCACACCAACCAATGCTCCCAATGAGATTGGACATGTGTGGGTCTCTCCTGCTCCCCCAGGGAGAAACTCGGGCTCTGCAGCCCAGGCTTGATCAGAGCAGGAGGGCTTGGTAAGTGGGGACAGCTGTGCTCCCCATCAGCTGGGGGAAAAATCCTGGGGGCTGCCCTTGCCCCATCTCAGCACATCACTCTGGTGGCAGCAGTGCACAGGGGCATCCCTGCCCATACTGTGTGCCCATGGACTGGAGGAAACAGCACCTAAGTCCAGAGTACTGGTCGGGAGCCTGCAGGGGTTGCGAGGGTTTGGGGCAGTGGTGGTGCACAGCCCTGATCTCACCAGCACTGCCTGCTCCCAGATCTGCAGCCTGATGCGCGGGGGCATCGCGGAGCGGGGCGGCATCCGCGTGGGGCATCGCATCATCGAGATCAACGGGCAGAGCGTGGTGGCAACACCCCACGAGAAGATCATCCAGATCCTCACAGAGGCAGTCAGTGAGGTGAGCAGGGCCCCCACAGAGCAGCTGGGCACCAGCACCCTCCGGCCTGGGCTGTGGTTAGGGTTAGCCTCTGATCTGTGCCTCTCTGCTTAGGTCCACATCAAGACCATGCCGGCCTCCACGTACCGCTTGCTGACGGGGCAAGAGCAGCCTGTGTTCCTCTGAGCCACTGCCTGTGCCTGGGACAGGCAGGAGCGAGCCTGGGGCTTGAAGGGGCAGGACCTGGCTCTGCCTTCTGCCCCAGCCCTACACCAGAGCCCTCAACAGCAACTGATCGTACACCTCTTTGGTTTTACTCAGGACACAGTGGGAGACTGGGGACTGATACCCAGCTTGAGCAACTTTAGGGCCTGTGGTGCCATGGTTTGGGCACCTCCTATCCTCCACTCACTCCTTGCCTCACAGTGCCTGCACAATACCCACACAGTGCCTGTCCTGCTGCTGCACAGGGACCTTTGCCTTGGCCTGGTGCTGGTGGGAGAAGAGGGGACCCCACATGAAAGGTACCCCCCCATCCAGACACTGCAGGTTGTGCTTTTACACTCACCAACGGTGCCTTTCCCAAGGTCAGGACAGTGCTGGAAGCACAGCTCAGCTCCAGAGCTCAGCCTAGCACAGCCCTAGAGCAGCACCTAGGGTGCACCACACATGGGGTGCCTGAGGGACACCCAGCAGTTCCCAGACCTAGCCTTAAGGGCAGAAGCACTCTCGGCACTTGCTTCTCGCCTCACGGCGTGGCCAGGGGTCCGCTGGGGTGCAAATGAACTCCCCATTAGACCCGTTGCACCAAGCTGGGAACCTACCTCAGCTTCTCCCTGGTGCTGCCTTGAACTGCTCTGCACGCACAGCCCAGCCTGGGGCCGCAGTTCTTGGCACAGGAAAAGGGAGCATGGCACTGCCCAGCCCCACCTCCTGGGATCTTGGGGCCCCAGGGAACCCCCTGGGGATGTGCCTTTTGGTAGGTGGCTCTCTGGGCCCCCCAAGCCAGGGCAGCACTGACCTGGCTGTTCCTTTCTGCTTGGTTGATGTACAAATAAAAGTTTTGGGAAAGGTGAGAGGCTCAGTTTGCGGAGCCCTGGGGAGGCTTCAGTGGAGGAGGCTCAGCTCTGGGTGGCACACTGTGAGCCTGCAGTGGTGCCAGGTTCTGATTCCCAGTCTGGTGGCTTGGTGCAGGCAGGGCCGCCAGTGGCAGAGGTGCCTGGGTCTCATCAAGGCCACCCCTGCTGCCTGTTGTCCCCTGCATGTTGCCAGCCAGCACACATGGACATGGCCCGTCCTGATCCAAACATCCCTTTTATTTCAGTAGCAGCAGCCAAAAGGGAAGGAGGCACTTAGTGGTTGGGCCCAGCCCAGCCTGGCCACGGTGGCACTGTGTGGACTGTCACCTGGACTCAGTGGCACAGGGCTCTGGCAGGGCTGGCCCACAGAGACAGGCCAGCAGTGCCACTACACATCTGTGGCTGGCCCCCACTCATAGCCTTCATCCTGGTCCGAGTCATCCCTGGCCCGTGTGAACCTCTTCCTTACTGCCTCATGCTCGTATTCCCTGAGGGACAGAGGCACCAGTGGTGGCTTTGGCCCCTGGTTGGGCTCGGGCTGGGGGACAGGGACAGTGCCCTGCCCAGGCCCTCCCCACCCCTGGGCTGGCTGCCACACCCCTCCCTGCAGTCCCAGGGCACAGAGTACCTGATGCTGTCATAGCGCCGGCTCTGCTGAGGCTGCTGGGGCACCTGGAGGGGAGCAGAGCAATGAGGGGTCAAGGACAGGGCAGGGGTTCTTCCCCGGCCTGGGGTGTTTCCCCCTGAGGACCCAGAGCCAGCTACTAATGCATAGCTGGATCCTGTGGCAGCCAGAGGTGACTCCCTGGCTGTGCCATGGGAATGGGAATTATACCCTGGAGGCAACCACTGTTGTCACCCCCTTCTGCCCCACCAGCCCTTTGTACCAATCTGGGGGGACCCACCTTATCACTCAGGCCATGGCTTGGGCACGACTGTGCTGGCTTGGAGGAGCTCAGACCATGGCTTGGCTGTGCAGGCTCAGAGGAGCTCATGCCATGGCTTGGCTGGGCAGGCTCAGAGGAGCTCAGGCTGTGGCTTGGGGCCAGCTGTGCTGGCTCAGAGGAGCGGGCCAGCCCGGGCTGGTCGTAAGCATCCTCTGTCTCACCGTCAGTGTAGCCACTCGCCTCGCCATCCGTGTCGTCGTAGTCGCTGTTGGCACGGCTGTCACAGGTCAGGTAGCCTGAGCCCACCGTGCTCGATGGGTTCAGCATGTCCAGACTGTCTTCGGGTGCCACATCTGCCTGTGGGGTAGGGATGACAGATGTGTGATCCCAGCTGTGGTGGGACAGTTGTGCAGCCCCATCACCTGCCTGGCTGCAACCCCAGCTGGCCAAGCTGCAGCGGTCCCATGCCCTATACCTGCTCTGCTGCTGTCCAAATGGGCTGGCTTTGCTGTGTCCTTATGATGTCCTGGATCTCCTGGAACCAGGCATTGCCGCTGCCGCTGAGGTGGACAGTGGCTGTGAAGAGGTGGCTGCAGTACTTCTTCATCTTGTTGGCCTGGGCATAGAGGCGCCGGGAGCTCTTCCTGGAGTCGGGTGCCAGCCACTGTCGCATGGCCTTGATGCCCGGGCGGCTCTCGGGCTCACAGAACACCACCACGGGGTAGTACTGCACGTAGTTGAGGCGCTCCACAGCCGAGGGTGTGATGTCCAGCAAGGCATGCTTGCCCTGGGGCAGGGCATGGCCATCAATCCCACTGGGAACAGGCATGGAGGCCCCCCCAGGCCCCACCTGGCTCCAAGGACAGGGAAAAGGTCTCTCACCTTTTCCGCAATCTGCCGCACCGAGTCCAACTTGATGACCTTGGACGATGCCCCATCTCGGGGCACACTTGCTGCAGGACATGGAGACAGGGCATGAGGGGCTGGGGGAGATGTGGCACATCCAGCAGCCCCAGGCTGGGCCTGGCCGAGCTCAGCCCCAGGGCTAAGTCTCTCAGGGAAGGGCATGTCTGGGGCCAGGCTGGTATCATGATGCACCAGGGGAGGGTGAATGAGCCTAGGAAGGTGTTGGGGTGTCACAGGGAGGGGGCAATGGGCAAGGGTCAGGACAGAGCCACAGGTAAAGAGCTCCCACAGGTCCTGGATGGTGCAGGTCTGGCTGCTGGACACAATTTCTCGCTGTATGGGGGCACTTACGGGCAATTTCAAACAGCTCGGGCAGCTCCCTGCTCAGCTTCTGCACAGCGATGTCTGCAATGGGGCCCAGGATCACCACTGGCCGCTTGAAGCTGGCTATGGGAGACAGAGGGGCTCAGGGAGCCTGGGGGTGAGGGCAGAGCTCCCTGCATGTGGGCATCCAGCCCCACTCCTTGTGGTGCCCACGTCCCTGGGACTCATCCCACTCCCCCCAGGAGAGCGGAGCCCATCAGCACCCACAGTGGGGCAGCCCCAGGGCTGATGTTTCCATGTGGGTCTGGGTAATGGGGACACAGCCCTGGTGCCCACCTTCCTTGAGGACCACCCTCTCATATGGTGGGTAGCGACCCTGCTTTGTGAGGGCAGAAAGGTCCTCTCGGCTCTTCCGCAGCATCTTCTTGGCTCCCCTCAGGCCTCGCAGCTTCCAAAACTCAGCCCGTGCCCCAGAGGGATTGGCAGCAGATGTGGCTTTCAGCACCGTCTCCAGGCTGGCAATCTGCTCGGCCCTGAGAGAGAAGAGAGCTCAGGACCTGCAGCCTCTGCCTTTACCCCCCACTTGTCTCTCTGGGCTCTCATGAGCAGGGCAGGAGAAACCAGCACCACTGCTCAGTGACACAGCTGTGTGAGTCTCCTCCTTCTGGGGCCTTGGAGAACCTGAGCATCAGCTGCCTTATCACCCCTGAGAAGGGACTTCACCGGTTCACCCTTCCCACTGCTGCTCCACCAGCCCTTGCCCCACCTCTCAGTAGGCCCACCCATCATCCATGTCCCTGGCTCACTGGGGAGTCTTCCCCAGCTCTGCTCATCTCAGGGCTGTTCCTGCCTCCATTCCTACCTGCTCCGGTTGGGGATGATGCCCTTGTCCTGCTCCTGCAGGTCCCTGCCCATGCGCACAGCCAGCCAGTTCCCCAGCCTGCCCCGGTACATGGTGTCCAGCACGTGGAACACGTCCCCGCGCACGAAGCTGAGCCCTGACGGCGTGTCCTTCTCGAAGTCAAAGTGTGTCCGGATGTAGAACGAGTCACCCACGTTGGATGAGACCATCTTCCTGTAAACTGGAGCCCAGGGTGAGAGGGAACCCAGGGTGAGAGGAAGAGGTGGCTGAGGAGGAGGACGTTGGAGAGGAAGGAGCTAGAGGGATCTGGAAAGGAGCTATGCTGGCTGGGAGCCACCACAGTAGCCCTTGCTGCTAAGGAGGGTATTGGAGACACATTTTCCTCCCATGGCTTTCTCAGGCAAGCTGGGGACAGCAGGACCTGGCCCCCCAGCAAACACTGCCCTCTCCAGGCTGAGCCACAGTGCCAGACAGTCCCCATGCTCCAAGACGCCAAGGCACAAACAGGGCCAGGATGGTCTGGTCCTCTCCCATCAGCTCTTTGGAAGCAGAGCAGGGAGTGTAGGGAAGAAGGACCACCCTACAGGGGCAGGAAGGACTATAGTAAGTCCAGCAGGTCTGATGCTTGCCCAGAAGAGACAGAATGGAGAGGCACAAGTCCCAGTTGAGTCTGGTCATCACTCACTGTCCTGCTTGCTCTGGATCCACAGTGTGACCTCCTCGCCCAGGGGAAGAGCCATGAGATACTCCACAGCCTCCTCACGGGTCAGGTGCTGGAAACTGGTGTCATTCACCTGCCACAGAAAAGCACTTAGACACAGTCCTGCCAGTGGGACAGAGGGCATGGGCACCAGTGGGGCTTCCAGGGACAGCAGTGCCCAGGGCAGAGTGGGAGAGGGAACCCAAGTGCCTGCCACAAACCCAAGTGGGCCTCTGAGACTTCAGAGGTGGTGCTTGGACCCCACTGGCTGTCAGCATGGTGCTGGAGAGAGGACTGACCCCTCAGACAGTGCCTGCAGAACCTGTCCAGTAGATACAGGCCATGGGTACCAGCACTGACCAAAAACAATGCCCAGCAAGAGAAATCCAAAAGCCAGGGAGGTATCACACCCAAAAGGGTTGGGACCAGTCCAGGTGCAGCAGCATTCAGAATCATTCCCAGCCCTGGTACCTGCAGGATCTGGTCCCCTTCTTGGATGCCCTGGCTGTCAGCTGGGCTCCCCTCCTGCACGCTTGACACGAAGATGCCCACGTCATTGCCACCTGCCAGCCGCAGCCCCACACTCTTGGCCTTCATGAACCGCACGACCCTGGAGACGGCACTGTACCTGCCATGGGGAAGCACAGCCAGCCCAGTGGTGATATGCAGGGACAGGACAAGGGGCCACAGACCCTGTGACCCCAACCCTGTGCCACAGAACAGATCCCTGTGTCCCCCAGCCATTCCCCACTACCTCTCACAAACATACCCGTCCTTGTGGGCAGCTTGGGTGGTGGGGCTGGTGTGGGCGCTGTGGCCATCCCCCTCTATGCCTTCCAGCCAGTCTGCAGGAAGGAGAGCTGGTCCAGGAGCAGCAGTGGATGTGCTGAGGCACAGGGAGCCCTGACACAACTCTGGTGGGGGTTTGGGCAGCAAAGACACAGAGGAGCCCAGAGCCCCCTCAGTGCCCAGTGCTGAACTCACTCACCTGGGCCCTGAGCATCAGCCATGGTCACCTTGGTCACAGGCTCCCTGTTCGATCGTCTCCTCTCCCTGGAGCAAGGTCAGGCAGGATTTAGGCAGGCACAGGCAGGCAGTGCCAAGTGGGCTGTGAGGACAGCTGGGGATGGTAGTCCCACCTCTGGGGACGCTGGCTCAGGAACAGAGAACTAGCCCCCCCCGAAAGGTGGAGAACACAGCAGGGTCTGCAGGGGACAGAGGGGCTCTTGGGGGCAGGGTGGGGCTTACGCTGGTGAATTCATCCTGGTAGCAGCTGGAGATCGTGGGGAAGCCTCAGGGGATGGTGGATGGGACAGCTCAGAGTCGATGTCAGAGATATCTGCAGCAACAGGAGGGAAGATGCATCAGTGACCATCCTGTCCCTGTGCATTTGTCCCCCAGCCCTGTCATTGTGTCCCCTCACCATCCATCCGGGAGCTGTCGCTGTGGCTGTCTATTTCAGGGATGTTGACCAGGAACTGCCGGTGGTCCCGGAGGATGAGCAGGGTGAGGATCCCCTCCGTCCGTTCAATGAGCTGCTGAGTTTCAGCCAAGGACATGTCCTGGCTGGCCACCCCGTTGATCTGGAGGAGCAGAGTGGGAGGCCTCAGGACATCTGCTCCTGGGAAAGCCACTCACAGGAAAGCCCCACTGGCATGGGATGCTCTGACTGCAATCTCCCCAGTCCCTCCAACCCAACCCCAGCTTCCACAGCTTCACCTATCCTTGGCCTGTCCCTGTTCCTGGCTACCTCCCAGTGTGACCTCATCCTGTGCAGAGGAAACAAATTAGTCAGACTAATTTACACCCCCCTCCACCGCAAGAGCTGCACAGATCCTTGAGACACCTGAAGCTCAGCCTGTACTGTCCTTCCACGTGCTGGCCTGGAGACAGGGAGACAGGCCCCAGGCAGACCCTGGTGATGGGATCTCCCTGAGTTGCAGCAGCTTTTCCCAACAGTTCGTGGAATGTAATCATCCCTATTTGCCCCAGAGTCACTTTGGCACCAGTTCTCAGTAGCCACAGGTTTGCCTGGCCCACGTATGCCAATGAAGGGTCCCCTTCCCTCTACTTCCTCCTCCCCAAATACTTCAAGCATTGTTTCACCTGACAAACTCCTGAGCTCCTCAGGGACTGTCACCTGGCAGGGACATCCACACATGATGGGAGACCATGTGTCATGGGGAGGGCAGGGTGGGTACAACCCCACTGTGCCAGCAGGACAAGCCACCAGCCTTGACAGGACAGGGACTGGTCCCCAAGAGCCCCTACAGGGTCCCTGCGACAGCCAGGCAGATGGGGCGGGGAGTGCACACCAGACAGAGCTGCCTCCAGCACACTCTTGGCTGGGCCCTGCAGTGACACCAGCCAGGGACAAGCCTCCCAAAGAGATGAGACCCCCAGTGAGTGCCGTGCACCCTGGGGCTCTACATACCTTCAGGATGAGATCTCCCTCCTGTAAGGAGTTGCCCTTGGCCGCCAGCCCGCTCTCCACTATGTGCTTGATGAAGAGCTGACTCCCCAGCTTCAGGCCATATTCTGCAGCAGACAGAGCCGTGATGGTGGCAGAAGCAGGCAGATGCAGGACTCCCTCGATGTCCCCCCTTGCCACCATCCCCACAAGCCCTGGCTGCCCTTGGGGGAGTAGCAAACCCCAAAGCTGAGCTCTGCAACCCCTGGCTGAGGGCAGGAGGTTTGGTGCATCCAGCATGGCACACAGTTCCCTTGCCACAGCCCGACCCTGGCACTCACTGTGTCATCACCTCCTCCCTGGGGAAAGTCACAGCCAAAAATCAGGCAACAAAACCTAGGGACAGACAGCAGGAGCAGGAGAGTCTCACCTTCACTCTGCTTCTGCTTCACCAGCACTGACGTGATGGGCTTCATGGGCACGTCCTGGCGTGGCAGCCGCTTGAAGCCCGACACCAGGGCCAGCCCGTTGGTGTCCCCTTCCTGGCCAAAGGCATTGGTGGAGCGGTGCCAGCTGTGGCCCCTCCGATCAGAGCCACTGCCAGGGCTCTGCCTCCAGTGGCTGCTGTCCTGGCTTCGCCTCCGGCTCCGGGACGCTGGCTTGTGGTGGCGATGGTCACTGCGGTGGTGGCCAGAGCTCCTCTCACTGGACGAGTCCCCATCGTAGCCCTGGCTGTGGTCCAGGTCATCTCGGGAGCGCTGCAGGGCTGCATCCCCACCGTGCAGCTCGTAGTCCTCATCCGAGTCATAGTGCTGGGGCACAGCAGGGGACCGGCGGCTGCTCTTGCTCTTGGGAAGGTGAACCTTTTTTGGTCTTTTCAGTGTCTGCAGGTGTAAAGCGAGCAGAGATGGTGGGTACAGCCATCTCTGCCAGATGTCCCTGCAGCCCTGAACGGGAACCTTGCTGTGTGTGGGACAGAGTGCTGGGATGGGGACAGAGTGCTGGGATGGGGACAGGCACAGTGCAGCCCTGCACACGACACTGGCCCCTGTCCCACCACAGGTACACTCACAATGTTGGCGATCTTGCCGCAGGTTTTAAGTGTCTGGATGGCAAAGGAGGATGGGACATTCTCCATGGAAAGGCCATTCACCATCACAATATGATCCTTCCTCCTGGGAAGTAAAACACAGCTGTGGCTCTGCCTAAAGCACAGCCCTCAGCCCAGGGAGCTGGCAGAGTGGCAAGGGGAGCCCATCCCAGACAGGCAGGGTGACAAGACTACTCCAGCAGGAGGGATTCTCTGTCCTTCCCACCCTTGCTGGCAGCAAGCACCCCCATGTCCCCATGTCCCCGTGCACTCACTGGAGCCGGCCCATCGCTGGTCCCCCAGACACCACATCCGACACAAACACCGCTGTGTCCCCGGTGGTCCTGTTGGGACGGTCCCGGCCTCCAGAGACAGCGAAGCCAAAGCCCCGGTGAGGGTCCTGGCAGGGGGGGCAGAGGGAGGGTCAAGCAGAATCGACCTCACAGACCCCGTCCCTTCCCTTGGCTGCCCCAGGCCATGTTCACCTTGCTCAGTGTCACCGTGTGCTGCTCCCAGATCACCATCTCCTCCATGGTGGGCACCTCCCAGCACAGGCTGGGGAGGGAGGTGGCAGCAGCCGGTCGGTCAGGGGGCTCAGACTGGCTCTGACCCCTCTTTGCAGCCACTGGCCCCTTCCTCAATTCTGCATCAGGCTGCAAGGAAGAGCAGCAGCAATGTTGAGCTGTAGGGGACAGCGAGTGTGCAGGGGACAGAGCCCTGCGGTGCTGGGGCACCCACGGGGGCCCCAGGACTGGCAATTGTGTCACACCCTGGACCGTGTGTTCCCCACATGGGAACTGGCTCCTGAATTCAGAGCTGCCTCTGTGCAGTGCAAAACCACCCCCCTGGGGGTCCATCTCCATCCTCTTGCACACAGGTCCATGGAAAGGGAGGTTTTATGCAAGGCAAAGTCAGGACCCATATCCATGGCTGGGACTTTCTGTCCATGCCATCTTTGTGGTCTTGCTCCCCACTCTCATCTTGGAGCTGGCCGACCCAAGGGTGCTGCTCTGGATGGTGTTTCTCTTCCTGTCCACCCTCTCTGGGCTCCATCAGCTCTGCCAACTTCTTTGGCAGCACCACCACCCCAGCTTCACCCTTTGGTTTTCTTCAAATCCAGTATTTTCCAGATGAGATAGACAAGCCTGACTGACAGGGTGACATCCCCTCCTGGCTGAAACTCCCGGGATGGGCTAAGGGATCCCCTCCACTAGCTTCTGGTTCCCTGAAGGGAACATCATTGTGAACCCAGAGAGACACAGGAACCCACAAGGATGGGGCAGACAGCAGGGCCAGAACCCCCTGCCAATCGCCATGGGGTGGGACAGGGAGAAGCCAGTTTGATCATGGACTCACGGAAACATCAAGGCTGGAAGAGACCCTCAAGATCATCAGGTTCAATCATTGACCCAGCACCATCATAATCACCCCTAAACCATGTTCCCAAGCACCACGTTCAGATACCTCTTGACCACTTCCAGGGATGGTGACTCCAACACCTCCCTGAGCAACTTATTCCAAGGCCTGACCACGCTTCCAATGAAAAAAAAAGTTTTCTAGTATTTAATCTGAACCTGTTTTGGTGAAACTTCAGGCCATTTCCATGGTGCTGTCACTTGACACATGGCAGAAGAGGTCAATCCCCACCTCACTTCCCCCTCTTTTCAGGCAGTGGTAGAGAGCAGTGAGGTTCCCCCAAGCCTCATTATCTTCAGACTGAACACCCCTGGTTCCCATGGCACTGACATGGCCTGTGGTGCCCCAGGGCTCTGGGGTGGCTGTGCTGGGGGCCATGCTGGCTCCACAGCATGGCTCAGCTACCCTCGATCCCAGACAGAGACACCTAAGTTGGTGCCACAGTTAGCTGGAAACCTCCACAGCTCCTTTGGGAATCGACCATAGGACAGCTTTGGTGGGACCAGGAGAGGCATCAGAGACACCCTGTAGGCAATGCCAGAGGTGATGCCAAGCAGGGATCCAGCAGTGGGCAGTCAGCCCCTGGCAAGCACTGCAGCTCAGCCCCAGCACGAGAACTTCCCATGGCAGGCCCTGGCTGGAGTGGTGCTGAGGCAGCTGCTGAGCCCCTGAAAGGAGACACAGCTCACTGCAGTCCCAGGGAGGACTGGGGGAGCCTGGGGTAATCATTCACCCGGGACGGTGTGGAGGGCAGAGTCCGGGCTTCCCCTCTGCGTCAGGAGCTGCTGAAACCAGCCTGAGAGACTCCCTGGCACCTACACGTGTGCCCGGGGGAGTGGCTGGCACTGGGCAGGACTCCGGTGTGGTGGCACCCACAGTCCTGTGCCGACACTGGGAAGGCTGACAATAAACAGCAGTCTCCAGTGTGGCCATGGGGTGCTTTCAGATGTGCCACCAGAGCCGGCTGGTCTGTGTTTACAGGCTCCCTGGGCACCCACAGGTGTTTGGTGTGAGCCACAGGCCCAAGGGACCCCAACCTGGGCCAGCCAGAGCATCCCCCTCCCCAAGGCGATGACATCTACCACCCAGCACAGCCTCTCCTTGTCCCCAGCGGGCCCCCACTGCTGTCCCATCACCAGGGCACCACGAACTGTCCCCGCACCTTCCTCCCACTGTGGCTGTCCGTGGGCAGTGGCCGGGGCAGCGCGGGGACGGCAGCGTGTCCCGCATCACCGGCTGGCACGGGCAATGCCCAGGGTGCCCCGGCTCCCCCCGCACCTGGCGCAGAGCCTGCCGCAGCCAAAGGCCGAGGCTGGCAGCAGGAGGAGCCGGCTCGGCCGGTTTCCGACAGAAACCAGCCCGCACCTGGAATGGCCCCGCCGGGAGGGGCAGAGCTGGGCAGTATCAGCAGGGCCAGAACCCCCTGCCAATCGCCATGGGGTGGGACAGGGAGAAGCCAGTTTGATCATGGACTCACGGAAACATCAAGGCTGGAAGAGACCCTCAAGATCATCAGGTTCAATCATTGACCCCGCACCATCATAATCACCCCTAAACCATGTTCCCAGTATCTGGGCAGAGCTGCCCAGGGGCCAGCCCAGCGCCGGGCACCGCCAGCCCCACTCGCCTCGCTCTGCCCCAAACACGCACCGCGGCAGTGCCTTCCAGGGGGTTTAAGCCAAACGAAGCTGAGCTGTGCCAGGACAGCTCGTTCCGCTGCCAGGTCCCCAGTCCAGGGCCGTGCCTGGCCCCGGGTGACACCGCCAGCAATGCCCACTGTGGGGACGACGTGAACGGTCATTTATCAGAAAGTGACACACCCTGCCCACCTCGGCCGTCCCCACAGCCATCCCCCCTCCACCCACGATCTGTTTCCCACCCCCATCCCACTGATGGGGTCCCCAACCCGGGACCCCAAAGCCCTCCCGGGATGAGCGGGGTCCCTGCTCTCAGCCTGTGCTGCAAAATTGCGTGTCCCTTGTCCGCCGGGGTCCAGGGTGCCCCCAGAAGTTACTCAGCCCAACCCCACCCAGACCACGATGGGCCGATCCCGACCCCCTGCTCTGGGAATAGGTCTCTGGAAGAGCTGACCCGGACCGGGTGTAATTCAGTAGGAAGAGGCACATCCTCCAGCCCCGGGGCGTGGAGCTGTGATCCCCCAGGGTATCTCATGGGGCAAAGTCCCAGGAGGGTCCCCGGGTCCTGGAGCCACCCAGATGGGCACGAAGCGTGGCCGGTTCCCCATGTGAAGCCCGGCTGGGTCCCCTCCCCGGGGCGGCAGATCCCGGGGGACGGAGTCGGGCACTCACCGAGCCTGGGATCCGACCAGGAAGGAGCTCAGCTCCCGGGCTGGTGGCAGAGGTGTCACTCCAGGGTGCCTTGCGTAACCCTTTGTGGCCCGGGCTCTGCCTGCAGCAGCGAAGGAGAACGAAGGGGGTCTCGGGGCAGCTTCCCGGGCACAGCAGGACTCCCGGAGGGCTGTCCCTGGTGTTCTCCACCGTGCTGGGGGCTCAGCCACCCACACTCACCCCCGGCCATACGTCCCCTGTACAGGTACAGGCTCACGGGATGCTGGTGGTGGCGGTGCCTGCGGTCGGGGGTCCTCCCCGCCCCTCCTGGCGCTCCCCAGGGATGCGATGGCACTCTGCGCCAGCCCGTCCCGCCCCGGACCCCCAGACCTTCCCGTCGTCACCAGTGCCTCAAGGGGGGACAGAGACGGGGGCCAGCCCAGGGCTCGCTGTCCTGGGGGATGCGAGTTCAAAGGTGCCGCTGCGGATGGATGCTCCCCTCCCCTTCTCCCTCCCTCCCTCCCCCCTCTCCCCCCGCACCTGCGGACCAGCCCCCCGTCATCCCTCGTCCCGCGGGGTCTCTTTCCTGCGCTGGCAGCGCCCAGCTCCCCGCCGTGGCTCTCCGCGTCCCGCCGGGGCCGGTACCGCTCCCAGCCCGCTGCCGACGCGGACAGCGGGGACCACTCGGTGCGGAACCGCGGCCGCCAGCCCGGCCCCGGGGCCATGCCGTGCCCTGCGCTCGCTGCGCGGCTCCGGCGCGGGCCCGGAGCAGCTCCCGCCGCTCGCCGGGGCCAGGCGCGGCCGGGAGCCCCTCGGGCGGGGGCCGGCGCCGCCGAGCAGCATCATCAGCGCCGGCGGCCCCAGCGCTGCCGCCCGGCC
>JAWWEE010000075.1:4363683-4420401 GCA_035221455.1 Xenops minutus | reverse complement strand
CTCAGTGTCCTCTGAACCAGCCAAGTGCCCTCAGCTGCTCCTCAGACCCTTCCTCATCTCTGTGTCCCTCCTTTGGATGCTCTCCATCAGCTTTAGATCCTTCTTTAATTGTGACCCCCAGACTGTCCCCAGGACTCAAGTTGAGGCTACAGTCTCATACTGGTTGACATGCATAACAGGGTTTTTTAATTCCAGGGTATTTCTCAACCCAGCATCTCTTAAGGCTTAAATTAATTTTGATGGGAGAGAAATGCTGACATAGTCTTTCTCCTCTGTAGTCTCAGAGGGTTGGATGTTTGTTTTCATTTTGATATTGGACAGGAATCACTGGTGGATTAACTATCTGGGACACTCTTTTGAGAAAGAGGCTTCTGGACTGATAATGCCAGAAAATGCTTATTAAAGAAAATGAGAAAAGTGGCAATTTGGGAGGAACTTGATTTAATATGTGCAAGCTCTCTTTTTTTATGGATAGGATGGCAATGCACAAGGGATTGCGATTTAAGGTTTATAACAGTCTCGGAGAGATGCTGTTGGTTCCTAAACTCCCAGGTTTTAAAACACAAAGATTGGATTTGTTTTTTGTCTTTTCTAAACTGAAAACTGGGAGTGCAAGGTGGCTGGAAGGGCCCAGCATGAAGAGCATACTGTAACCTAGAGGAATAAAGTGTGTTTTTACAGTCGCTTCAGAAGTGAAATTTAAATGCAAGTTCTGCGGTGAGGTGGAGTGAAAAACAACTTACTCTGTAAGGGTGAGGTGGGGTGAAAAATGACTTAATTCAAGACCTGTGGGAGGTAGGGATAAGATGTGTCTGAATGGCAGCTGCTCATCTAAAGGGAAAAGGAATATGTTGCAGGCAGAAGTGGTAAGTGCTGCCTGGTATTTTGTGTTTTCTATTAGAGCTCCTGCTTTTGACTTGCCAAGATAACAATCTCCTTTGCCTTAGGACTCGCCTTTAACTTCTGTCAAAACCAATGCACCCATTTTGGTGAAGAGGAAGCCAGGAAGCCCCATCCCAAACTGCAGAGCTTGATCAGGTCCATCCTTACAAGGGGCTGCAGTACCTCCAGGGTGGTTCTGCTTCATCACACCTGCCTTCTTCCCACAGCCAGCCACAGCACCCGGCTGCTCTGAGCCTTCCAGTTTCCCTTCTGCTGTGCTTTGAGAAAACAACCCGCCCGTTCCAACCTCCCTGGGCTCCCCACTGAGTCTGGGGCAGCCCCACTGCTTGGTGGGGACAGAGCTATAGCTTGAGCCATCTGGTCTGGAAGGAGATTACTGGGTTAGGAGCCAGGAAATGTAGAGTTTAAACCATGGGACTGCCCATGTCAGCCTGAGCTATCCTTTACTCCCTGTTCAGAGCAGTTATGTAGGTGTTGGGCATCATCACCACACCCTTCTGTCTCTTCCTCCCACCCCACAATTCCCCCCTGCCCACCATAAATCAGAAAGCTGGCGGTTGGAAGGGGAACCTGAGCAAGAGTCTGGGTTGTCCTCCTGGAGGTGCTTTTCCCAGCAAATGTTTGATGTCTACGTGCCTGGCTGTGGCTTCTCTTTTTCTCCAAACAAAGGGGCAGATTGTGCCATTCCACCCCTCTTCTTCGCAGGTCAGTGTCAATGTGTGTTCTGGTTCAGGGGAACAAATTAATTTCTTGTTTTACTGAAGTCTTAGCAAACAGTATTAAAAGACCCATGAGATTCTTCTGTGCTCAGAAGTGCTAAACTGAAGTTCCCTGTGTGCTGCTGGCTTGAATTACGTGTCCAGCAGGGCCAGATCAGTGACTGCTCCCCTGTGCTGGGCACTGCTGAGGCCCCACCGCAAATCCTGGGGTCAGTTTTGGGCCTCTCACAACAAGAAAGACATTGAGGGGCTGGAGTGTGTCCAGGGAATGGAACGGAGCTGGGGAAGGGTCTGGAGCACAAGTCTGATGAGGAGCAGCTGAGGGAGCTGGGGGGGTTCATTCTGGAGAAAAGGAGGATCGGGTGGACCTTCTCCCTCTTTCCAACTCCCTGGGAGGAGGATGAAGCCAGGTGGGGGTAAGGGCTCTGCTCCTAGGGAACAAGTGACAGGACAAGGGGAAAAGGCCTCAAGTTGTGCCAGGGGAGGTTCAGGTTGGACATTAAGGAATCTTTCTTCACAGAAAGAATGGTCAGGCATTGGCACAGGCTGGCCAGGGCGGTGGTGGAGTCACCACCCCTGGAAGTGTTTAAAAAACAAGTTGACATGGCACTTTGCCACATGGTTCAGCAGGCACGAGGGGCTTTGGTGGAAGGCTGGACTTAGTGATCTTGGAGGTCTTTTCCTACCTGAATGATTCCATGATTCATAAGGCATCCCCAGTCAGGCAGATGCTGAGTAAAGTCCTGAGATGGGCTCAAGTTGTTCATGGTTCAGGGCTCTGTTTTAGCACCTGGAAGACCAGAAGTTGTTCCCAGTTGCATGTGGAGTTTACAGAGTGATGTCAATGCACATGTATGTGCTTTGTGGGCAGCCAGACCAGGCTCTTCCTGACATGGTCACTTGTGTTTTCAGTTGTAGTTCCCTCTGTTTAAGGAACATCTTTCCTCCTCCACTCTCACTGGAGCAGGGCTGCTCCAAAACCCACAGCCCAAGAGCTGGGGGCTCTGGAAAGCTGGGAAGAGAGTTGACCCAGCTGTCTTGGGTTCAGCTGCATGGTAACTTGTGTTTCACCTAATAAGAGTCTGCTGTCAGACACATCCTAGAAACCACGACCTCACTTCAGAGACACCTTGACCCCCTCATCTGTCCCATGTGAGTGCAGGATACTAGCACATGCCCCATGCACAGCTCAGCCATTACCATAGTCTCTGCTCTGCTGCATCCTAAACTGGCGCTGCTCCCAGAGGGGTTTGTGGCTGTGGTGGCTAGCAGTGTGTGCTCAGCCTTGAGGAAAACAGTGCCAGAAACCTGCAGGTCCTGAGCACCTGGGAGCTGAGGGGGGTTGGGGAGAACCAGTTCCTTAACAGCCTCAGTTCTGCCTGCTCAGCACCTTGAGAGCCTGAGTCCTCTTTTGGATTTTGCTCTTTGTTCTTTTGCACCTTTCTTTGAGCATGTACCTGTGCAGACTCTGGAGAGCTGCTTCCCAAATGAGTAAATAAATGCGCACTGCTGCACTTGATTAAGTAGAAGTAATAAATACCTGGCTCAGCCTCAAAGTGCAAATCCTTCAAGCTGGGCTGGAGAAGTGGCTTTCCTGCCCCAGCTCTCGGCAAGTTATTGGTCTATGCCAGAACCAGCCTGTCCTTCAGCTCATGGATGCCTGCACTGGAGGAGGCTGTCCTTGATCATTGGTGGAATGCAACTCAGACATCCTTGTAGCCCAGCATGGGCACCAGGTTACCTCTTCCTGCCCTCTCTGTGTGTCTCACCTGTTTGAATTTCCTGCTAAGAGCTCTAGAAGTGTTTTTTTAAAATGTCATTATTTTTTAGGCACCTTGTTTTCAGCTGCTAGCTGAGTCACTAGCTGCCATGCTACAGCCAGGATCCCAGGGAGAGGAGAAACTTTGAGTTACGATTTTTGGCAGCAAGCTCCACCTTTTGAGCTTGCTCTACTGTGGCTTGTTTTGTTCCATCTGTTCAGGTGCCTTTGTTAGAGCAGAGCAGGAGCACCCGACCAAAACACTTGAGTCACAGCAGAAGAGGCCTTAACAAGGCCAGTGAGAAAAGAACACATTGGTGAGGAATAATGTGAATTTATTCTTGACCTCCAGTACCACACCTTGTGTAGGTAGCTTTTGCCCTGGAGATCCTTCTTCAGTCTTACAGCACAGGGATGTGTCTGTCCAGAGCTGCTGCAGCTGTGGGGGATGTTTGCTGTAGCCCCAGTGGAGGAGAGGACTGGAGGTTCAGGACCCCCCCTGCATACCAACCCCCTTGGTCTGGGGGAGAAGGGAGGAGTTGGCATGTCCGGGGAGGGGTCCCATAATGGTTTGGGTTGTCAGGGACCTTAAAGCTCATCCAGTTCTACCCCCTGCCATGGGCGGGGACATCTTCCACTATCCCAGGTTGCTCCAAGTCCTGTCCAACCTGGCCTTGGACACTTCCAAGGGATGGGGCAGCCACAGCTTCTCTGCCCAACCTGTGCCAGGGTCTCACCACCCTCACAGGGAAGGATTCCTTCCCATTCTCCCATCTAACCCTGCCCTCTAGCAGTGGGAAGCCATTCCTCTTGTCCTGTCCCTCCAGGCCCTTGTCCCAAGTCCCTCTCCAGCTCTCCTGGAGCCCCTTTAGGCTCTGGAAGGGGCTCTCAGGTCTCCCCAGAGCATTCTCTTCTCCAGCTCTCCCAGCCTGTCTCCAAGAGCAGGGGGGCTCCAGGCATTGGAGCATCTCCAAGCAGCTCCACATCTTTCTGATGTTGGTGCTCCAGAGCTGGAGCCAGCTCTGCAGGTGAGGTCTGACCTGAGCAGGGCAGAGGGACAGAATTCACCCCCTCAACCTGCTCGTTGATGCAGCCCAGGATCCATCTGGATCTGTCTGGAGGAAAGGATTTGCAGTAACTGGGTTAGATCAAGCAGAGTTTGCTTCCAAAGAGCTGCTGCCTCATTGTGCCACGGTGTCTGGGTGGGCTGTGCAGGAAAGGCTCAGGCAGTGTGGGGGACAGGGAGCTGTCATGCAGGCATGGGACATGCTGATGGAAAGCAGCAGAGTTGGGATAGTGAGTTCTGAAAGAGGCCAAGAAATCTCTGATCACTTGGTGCAGGTCAAGCTGAGAGCCACTCCTGAGCCTGGAGAGCTTGGGTTTCTCCTTATTACATCAGCAAAAACTCAGGTTTCTGTAGAAGTAGATCACACAATCATGGAACCATTAAGGTTGGAAAAGACCTCCAGGATCATGAAGTCCAGTATTTGATCTCTCAAAGAAAGATGTGTCACTGCTCTGGTTTTCTGAGCATGCTTTCATTTTCAGTGGTACCTGGCCAGCTTGAAAACCATGTCTGAATTGTGTAGAGCACGTGCTCTTTGAGGGCTCTATCACAAACCCACGCTCTGAAAACAAGCCTGAAAATCCAACCTGATGCTTTTGCCTGGGCATCTGTTTTTGAAACAGAATTTACAGATGTCCTGTTCTCTTCTGCCACCCAGACCTTTCCTCAGTGCTGTGATGCAAGTCTCTCCTGCAGTGTTGTCAGCAGCACCTGTGGCAACATGGAAGTGTTTGGTGAAGGAGTTGGCTGCTCACATCAGGCTGAGTACAAGGACTTTATCTCCAGTGACGCATGTTGTACATATCCCTGCTCTGAAATCCCCTTTCAAGTCTCCAGTGCTTGAACACCCTCAGAAAATCTCTGTCAGGTGACATTAGCCAGAGTGGAATTAAACCTTAGAGGATTTAGCCGAGCAGCTTTGGCTACGGAGTAAATCAGGAAATACCCCACTCGTTAAAAATCCAGGTGCATCTTCAGGATGACTTGTGAAGAGCAGCCTGCAGACAGAACAGCTGTTTCCCCTTTGGAGATTGCTGTTGGTTGGGATGCTGGGATCCCACGGGTTTAAAGATGTGCTGGCTGCACTACGTCCTGGTGTTGTGGTAGGTCGTTATTGGGAAACTTCAGGAAGATTTCCTTACCTGCTGTGACTGTAGTAATTGGACTTCAGCAGATTTTTTAGAAAGTCAGAAAATGGAAAATTTGGGGAGGTGTATATCTTCCTTGAATTGAGTTCTTCTATTCTCAGACTAAATTAGATTAGAATTATTCCTCCTGGTGAATGAGCAAGGGGGTCAGCTCTCTTTGAGGCAGGATCTATAGGAAAACACTTCTAAATGGTGGATGTGATGAGTAATCTGGCCCACCTGTCCTGGATCAGAGGTGCAGAATCCTCTGTGAGAAAGGGCTGAGAGATAAAATTGTGGGGATAGTTTGTCACTGTCCCATACAGTCTGCAGTCCAACCCTCTTTGAATCTCCTGTGCCGCTCCTGCTAGCAGCTGCAGTGATTCCTTTGTCTTGCCAGTGTTCTCCTCAGACAGGCTGAGATCCTTTGCGGGTTACCCAGAGAAGGAGTGCTGGAAAGGAAGCCAAGCTGATGTGCAAAGGCATCCTCCTGCACTAGTTATAGGGGGTTTTCCCTCTCAGTAACAATATTCTGTGCTGTTTATCAGTGTAAGTAATTTTGGGATTTATTGCAGTGAATATATCCCTTTTCCAGACAGCAGTTCCCTGTCCTGTGCCTGGTTCCTGCCTTGCAGGTGGCCTCACAGAGCCAGCGACTTCCAAAGGGAGCTTGCCAAGGTCAGCTGGTGAAGAGCTTCCAGCAGCTCTAATCCCTACCTGGCTGGGAGGTGCTGAGGGCTGACGTTAAGCCCCAAGCATCCAAAGCCCTGAGCTGTGCCACGCTGCAAACCCTGGGTATTTGGGTCAGAAGAACTGTTCTGGCTCTGGCAGGCAGGGTGTAACCTCGGATTAGTCAGGTTGAGCTTCTCCCCCTTTATTAGTAGCACTGGGAGAGGAACATAATGGAGGATGGAGGCGAACATCCTTCCCGGCACAGAGGTAGGGCATGTTAAAGGTTCTGGATCCTCCTTTTCACCAGGAGCCTGCAGGCAGAGAGATAGGGATGCTTGGAAAATGAAGGAAGGAAATTAATTATTTCATTAGCTCTGACCTGGGGTTGGGAAACAACTCTGTGGGACATTGTGGCAGCTGGAAACTCCATCTGGACATGCAAAGAGAGTCTCAAGGGCTGCCTGGGGGTTATGGTTATGTTCATGTCCCCAGTGGTTTTGCAACATGACTAGAACGGCCACATGAGGTTGTGTGTTCTCTCACTGCTGAACCACAGCTCTGGGCAGCCAGGAGATGCTCCAGTGAGTGGGGGCAATGGATTGGAACCTGGTAGTAGGGAATGTGAAGCTTATCCTATTCCTGAGCCAAGGTAAGGAGCAGCTGGATGTTGCTCTGGCTCTTCTGGATGATTGTGAGGAATGTGGCTTCAAAGTCCTTCAGCCTTTCATGGCCTTGCTCTAAATTGGCGTCGTGGTTTTAATGTGGCATCTCTCTGCCTGGGTGTTGTCACGGGTCAGAGCTGCCTCTCTCCTGCAGAGGTGACACTTCCTGCTGCCATGTTTGCTGTCTCTAATCCTGGTCAAGCTTTGTTGTGAATGCTGGTAGGCAGATTTGGACTTGCAGGTTGTAATAAAGAGAGAAGCCAGAGGCTGGGAAGAGGCACTGCCGGGTGCCTGACCTTGGGAGCCTCTCGCCTTTCTGCCCCCGCTGCCTGCGAGGGACGTGCCGGGGTGCGTGTGTTGTTCCACTGCACAATCCTCCTGTGACGGGCGCGTGGAAGGGAGCAGGAACACTGTGTTCAGATAAGGCTGCACCTTTCCCATGGAGCAGATGTTTGCCCGAACATCCCACTGGATTGCATAATTATGGAGCCGAGCGGCTGCAGCCTGTTCCGCTGCCGGGTGGCAGCTATTGTGTGCTGCTCCTGATGAGATTTTTGTTTTGCTTTTTGTCACTGTGTCACACGGTTCGGGCTCAGCACTCCGAAATTGTCCTTTTTCCTACAGGCAGCTGATCCGAAACAAGAAAACAAATCAGTTCTTTTTAAATTTCATTTCCCTGCTCTTGTCCTGCTCGTTCCTCGCTGTAATTGGGCTCCGGCGCAGTAAGCCCTTTTCCGGGGAGTTGTCAAGGAAACGCTCCAGCATGGTGATGTCCTGGCTCAGCTCCCCAAGGAAGGCTGCCCCCGGGATGCTGCGCCCCGGATGCAGTGGCACCTGCAGCTGAGGATGAGGAAGGGGTGTGCTAACTCCCCACCAGCATCTTCATCTTCTGCCCTGCCTCCTGAGCTGGGATAAATGGATTTATTTCTGAGGCAGAAAGAGTTTCTACATAAACCCAAGAATAAATCAGGCTGGTAGGTGCCATTGCTGCAGCATCATCCTTTTGTGGCAGTCCCTGGCAGCGCTGATGCTCCTTAAGCTGGAAGTTTGCTTTGATTGGCCGAGCTGGGCTGTAAAATACGGGTTCAGTGACTGATCCCTGGGCAGTCCTGGCAGGGGAGCACCTTCTAGAGTCTGAAGGTCAGAAACCTGAGGGGGTGGCTGGGGCAGGACTGGGGCTCCCACTCGCCTGCCTGTCTCCAGTTAATGGAAGAGCTTGTCTGTGCCTGGGGTGGAAAGGAGGGACCAGCAGTGCCCCAGGGCCTGGCCTGCCCAGCCTGTACATTGGCCTCCTTCCCTTCATTTGTACGAGCCATTTATTTGTACAAGCCTTGCCATTCCTGAACTCAACGTTTCTGCTCAGATAAACAAGACAAAGGCCATGGGAAGAGTGCAGCACATGGAGCTGGGGCAGCAGATCCTGGTGTGCAAATGTCATCTTCCTTCCCCAGGGTGAAGGTGTCTCCTGCGTGCTTGGACCAAGGCACAGAGCCGGTGTGGGCGGCGAGCAGGGGACAGGGAGGAGAGCAGGGCAGTTGAGGTGGGATTAAGTGGGATTACTTACCTCTGGCTCTCCTGGTAGCCCACTTTGGATGCTTCCTGGTGCTGTCAGCATTTCTGTCTGCAAATAGCTGCTGGACTTTGGATGGTGGCTAAAGTGTCCTGAGGAATGTGGGGCTACCTGTGCTGCAGGTGCATCAGAGCTGGGTCTCCCTCCCCCTTGCCATGCTTGCCGACAGGGTTGGAACCAGCCTTGCCTGAGCACAGGGATAGGGGACGCAAACCAGTCAGGAGACAGAGTGGCCTGGGTTCAACCAGCACCAGTTTTGTGTGGACGATCACAAAAATCAGTCAGCTGGTGCTCCAGGGAAAAATTAATACATTTAGGTGACACAGCTATATGGAGGTTCTATATAACAAGCAGAATTTTTCTCAGACTGCTTTAGTTCTGTATTATTTCTCCAAGCTCTCTGATGGCAGGAGCAGCGATCTGTGGCCAGGGTGCAGTGAAGCTACAGCTCTTTCTGCCAAAAGTTGCCACATTTAAGGGGGAAAAAAAAACCCCAATTTTTTTATTTAGCATTGTGCCTTATTTGATGTTTCTCATCTGAATCAAATTGAGTGGGTTTATGGGAAGAAAATAGGTTTAATGATCAGAAGGAGGTGATCCTGGCTGCCTGGGAAGGGCAGGTTATACTCAGCTGCCTCTTCCAGAGGGTT
Source organism: Xenops minutus (assembly GCA_035221455.1). Taxonomy (NCBI): domain Eukaryota; kingdom Metazoa; phylum Chordata; class Aves; order Passeriformes; family Furnariidae; genus Xenops; species Xenops minutus. The sequence goes on along the minus strand of JAWWEE010000075.1, from coordinate 4,411,273 downwards.
GCTGAGAGTTTGGCTCCTGCTTCCTGTGGTGCCTCCTCCCCTTGCAGGCCTGCCCTGTGCTGGGAGCTGGAGCCACACGTGTCGAGTGTGGGAAGAAATTCAGAGCTTTCTTTTGCCTCTCCCTTTAGACCCAGCCTGGTGCTTGTGCTGGCCCCTTGAGGGACTGCACTGCCTACTGTGCTGGCTCCAGGGCTGCTTCCCAGCTCGGGGGGTTTCTGGCTCACAAGAGGGCTGGAGAGGGACTTTGGACAAGGGTATTTAAGTGATAGGACAAGGGGAATGGCTTCCTACTGACAGAGGACACAATTAGATGGGAGATGGGGAAGAAATTTTGCCCTGTGAGGGGGGTGAGGCCCTGGCACAGGTTGCCTAGAGAAGCTGTGGCTGCCCCATCCCTGGAAGTGTCCAAGGATGGGGCTTGGAGCAACCTGGGCTAGTGGAAAGTGTCCCTGCCCATGGCAGGGGGTGGAATAAGGTGAGCTTCAAGGTCCCTTCCAACCCAAACTGTTTTATGATTTGCTGAATTGCCTTCCCCACTCCCCATGGGTTTTAATCTGTTTTTATCAGCAGTCTCTTACAGGCAGTAACAGCTGCCTCTTTTCATGGATGCATTTTCTTTCCATCCTTTCTCTCTGTATTTCAACTGCAATACATGTGTAGAGCCTTTAACTTCCACAGCTCCTTTCTTAGCAGTCTTGTTTCTGCTTTTGCCTGTGAGGCCTTGACCAGGCAGGTCTGTGTTCAGGGGGTCTGATGGAACAGTGAATCCTAGTGTCCTGGTCACGGTCTCCACCTCCCCTTGTTGTCCAAATGGGTTGTTCAGGTGTGTCACATTGTCTTGTTCTCAATGGAGAAAGTGTAAAATGAGATACAGATCTCCTTGGAGGGGGGTGTGACTTGTCAGGATTTCACAGAATCCATCCCCTGCCATGGGCAGGGACACTTTCTGGGGGTGAGTGCCAAACTGCAGGTCTCTGCTGTGCTGGATTTCTGAGGGAGTCCAGCTGGTGCAGCCTCCAGCTGAGGAGCTTACGTGGCATTTGTATTCCTACATATTTTTAGTAGCAGTCACATTGTATATCCTCATAAACACTTAAATAAAGTGAAGCTTTTATTAAAGATGCAGCAGCAGTTCTGATCAGAGAAAGGAGTCCAAATAAACCTATGGGTTATTCCGATTTGTTTTGACTTCTCTAGGCCATCATAAAATGTCAAATATTTACTATTTATATTTATATGATTGTGTGTATATACAGCTATCATATAAAGAAAACTTCTTTATTACATCTTATGGACACTGAACAGGCTCCCCAGGGCAGTGGGCATGGCCCCAAGCCTGCCAGAGCTCCAGGAATGTTTGGACAGCACTCTCAGGGGCAAGGTGGGATTATTGGGGTGTCTGTGCAGGGCCAGGAGTTGGACTCATGATCCTTGTGGGTCCTTTCCAACTCAGGATATTCTAGGATTCTGTGATCTTAAACAAGGCTTATCCTGGATTTTTGTAAACTGTCTTAAGAAATTCCTTTCCAGTAGACAGAAAACTCTCATGACTCTCTTGATAACAAAGGGGTTTCACAAGTCAATCTGCCTCAGCTGGTTTTGAAGGACACCAGGAAGGGACACTTTCCACTAGCCCAGGTTGCTCCAAACCCCATCCAACCTGGCCTTGAACATTTCCAGGGGTGGGGCAGCCACAGCTGCTCTGCCCAACCTGTGCCAGGGTCTCACCACCTTCATCTTGTGGGGGTTTTGCTCCTCTGGCTGGTAGAGCTGAAACTCGAGAGCCCTTTCCTGTGTCAAACAATGTGCAGAGGTGTTCTGCCTGTCCTACAGAGTGTCAGAGTCATGGTAGGGATGGCCTGTGAACAGAGAAATGTGGAAAAAACAGAAGTTAAATCTGAGATGGGAATTGCTGAATCCACAACTGAAGCATTCCTTTCGGAGGCTCTGTAGGAGCTCGAGTGTTGGGACAGGGTTGCTCAAAGCCGTGCACAGATGAGAATAGATCTGAAGGCAGCAGGTCAAGCGTGCATGGAGCCCCCGGCAGAGCCCGGGCACGAGCTGCAGGCAGGGCAGAAAGTTGGGGTTTCATCCCGAGGTTTCCCCTCCGGAGCTGCTCCTCACATTTCTGAGCACAGCCTCGCTAAGCCGCACCAAATCGGATAAGAATCATTTCAATTATCTCGTTAAGTGTCGAAACTTCCCACAGCAGCTCCCGCAACCCCCAGTGCTGTCTCGTGGCTCTGGAACCCCCGGAGCTGGAGTTAAATCAGGGTTTGCCAGGCCATCTGTCAGCTTGTTTGAGCCCAGCACAGCCGCGTGCCACGCACGCAGGAGCCACTGGAAGATTTTTACATTTTCTGCCTAGACAAGTTGATTTTATAAAACTGGGGGTTTTGTTTCTGTTGGGGGCTGGGAGAGGTTTTGCTGGGGATGCTCGTGCCCTCCTAAGGTATCAGTTCTGGAGGTCTGTGGTTCTTCACCTCTGGTGCCTTTCCTTCATGTGGATGGTTGGTGTTGATTCCATGTTTGGTACATGTACAGCAGCAGACACTTAAAAGCTGGGAATAAAAGCAGCTTGTGGTAATTATCACAAAATTAAAGATAATCTCCTGCTCTGGAATTGTGACAAAGTGCAGAAATGAGATTAGTGCAGTGGGAGAGCAGTGGCAGCCATGGCAGGAGAGCACATTCTCCTGGCCTGGGGCTCTCAGCCACAGTGTCTTCCCAGCAATTTCCAGTGTTCAATCTGAAGCAGCATTTCCCCTTTTGGATTCCCCAATGGTCTGGAGATGCTGCTCTTGCTCATGTCCTGAAAGTTCATTAGCTAAATGCTCACTTAGTGCCTTATTTCCTTCTCTCCAGGCCATTGTGGGGTGTTTTGTTCAATAAACGCAAAATTGTGTTGGCTTAGGCCAAAGAACTAATTTTTCAGCACAGTTTGAGCTCACAGTGGTCCTGAGCTGGTGCAGTCCCAGAGAGCTGGAGGAGTGAGAGGGTTCATGTTGCTCATGGTGTGTCACCCACTCGTGTCAGGGACACCCTGTTGGCTGAGGGGACGCAGCCCAGGTGGGTGACAGAGTGACAGAGGGGACCTGCTCTGTACCCCTCAGGATCCTGCTCTGCTCGTTTCCCTCCTCCTGCTTGGGGTGGGATTTTAGACCTTCGCTGCAGTCCTGTGATTCTGTTCCTGATGCAGGACTTGGATACTGGGGATCAGAGTTTAAAACAGAATAACGAGAAGTGACTCTTCCTGTTTCTGCTCTGGTTCTGCCCCCCTGGGCCACATTTTGGACAGGGGATGCACTGCAGGGTGCTCCGAATGCCACATGGCAAGATCCATTTTGCAGCAGGGTCTGCCTAGTGCGTGGAGATTGGGATGGTGAGACACCTGCAGCACTTCTGATCTGGAGCAGTTTCATTTTTCCTGTGACCCCTGAAGGGTGTTTGGTTTGGTTTGTTTATTTGCTTCCCAGTGTCTGAAATATTTCCCAAAATGTAACTGAGTCACACACTTTCTTGGTGGTGTTGTCATCTGCAGAACATCATGCTCCCATTATCATGGAATCAGAGAATGGTTTGGGTTGGCAGGGACCTTAAAGCTCTTCTCCTTCCACCCCCTGCCATGGGCAGGAATACCTTCCATGTTGCTCCAAGCCCTGTCCAACCTGACCTTGGACACTTCCAGGGATGGGGCAGCCACAGCTTCTCTGGAAAACCTGTGCCAGGGCCTCACCACCCTCACAGCCAAGAATCTCTTCACAATATTCCATTTAACCCTGCCAGCTGGGTGTGGGAAGCCATTCCCCCATTTCCTGTCACTCCAGGCCCTCTCCAGCTCTCTTGGAGCCCCTTCAGGTACTGAAATTATGCCCAACTTCTTGCTTAGGCTCCTTCTGAAACAAGCCCTGAGGCAGCATCACTGCTTGTCTTTAAGGGGGCTGAGCAGGTACCCCAGGCAAACCATTGTCAAAATGGGGGCATTGCTGAAGCAGCAGAAATTGGGCTGGATCCTTCGGGGCTTTTCCTGCTTTCCAGCCAGGAGGGCTGGAGGACATCCACTGCCCCTGGAGAAGGACCACCCCCAGTTTGAGTGTAGATATCCCTCCTGAGTAGAGGTCTCAAAGCTCTGCTCCGTGGTCTCTTTCGAAATTAAGCCTTTTCTGAAGGATTGTGTCTTGATAAGGATCTGTGCTGTAGGAACACACAGCAGGGAGTGGCAGACCTGGAAAGAGGTGCCTTAAATCTGTCCCTTGGGTTTGTGTTCTGGTCTCTGCATGCAGAGGTGCCTGGAGAGCTGCTCTTCAGCAGCTCTTGATGCTTTGTGGTGGCTCTGCAGGGCCACCTGGGGGTCCCGTGCGGCTTTTGGCAGCCTGTGTTCACTGCTGCCTGAAAGTAAGGACCTTCTTACAAACCTGGGCTTGAGAAAAGAAACTCAGGCTAGGAAATGGGAGGTGGCCTCATGTCAGAGGGTTTGGGCCTGTGTTTCCAACTCTGATTATATATCTAAGAGCTTGAGGCAAAATCCTAATTTTCACCATTGGCTGTAATGGAGCAGCTGTGACTTCTCCCGGCACAGCAGTAAAGATAAATGATGCATTCATTTGTGTGATATATTTGGACATTGGACTCTATAAATAGATTCAATTATCAATATAGTTTGTCAAGTGCCTACTGAGGGACTGGAAAGCAGCTTCAGGAGTGTTTCTCTGGCCTTCTGCATGGAGCTGACTCTTCAGCTCAGCGTGGACCCATTGCCTAATGGGGCAGCAGGGATTCATGAGAACTCTCTGCTGAAGCCTCTAGGAAATGTTATCGTTAGGAAAAAATGTGTATTTTTGTTCTTCTGAATATGAAATTGTTTGGGTGACTCTTGTACCTTCAGATTCCTGCACCAGTGAAGCTGAAAACAGAGCAAACCCAGCTGCTCTAAAGTCTGTCTGGCTTGAAAAGACATTGGACCATTTTCTTGGAGGTTTGGTGGTTGGGTTATTGTTTTCCTTTCTGATGTCCCTACTTTTTCTGATCCTCTTCCCTTCTCTCTGCAGGTCTGGCCCCAAAGAAGACAGCCATCACTGAGGTGAGCTGTGTTAAGTTAGGCTTGACAGTCCTGTGTGGAGAAATAAGAACAGAGGGCTCTAGGAAACACTTCTACCTGCCTTTTTTTGTTTGGTTGGTTGGTTTTTTTTCTTTTTAGCAAAACTGGATTTCAAAATACATATGAAAATTCGATATCTGTTATTTGGGAGAAATAAAATTAGTAGCAGGTCTCCAGTGTCCCTGTGTTGGCATCACCACAGCCACAGAGGGGACAGGGAAGGATTGTGCCCATCATGTGGCCAGTTTTAACTGTGTGATCCATGATGCCTGTATGTCAGTGGCTGAGAGCACCCAGGACCTGGAGGTGGTAACTGAAAAATCTGTGTGTTGGGCATCTCCAGGGCTCTGTGTTGGGTCTCACCCACTCCTGGGAGCGAGTCAGGGAGGCTGTGATTTGTTAAACCATAAAATGGTGGAACATCTCCAGGGACTGCTCTTCTCTCAGAGATATTCCAGGTCACAGGTTCTGAGTCATTGTTACCTTCTGGAGCAGAACTCCCTACAGTTGGCAGCAGCGAACCCAGTAGGAGGCTCTGTGCCTGAAAGCTGTTTCCTGAAGCCCACACTCTCAGTTTCGGGCATCATGTTCCAATGATTCTTGTTTGATCACATTTTCTGACATCCCCCTTCCCATTTCTCACCTGTGATGATGGGCATTTGTATACATGAATAGCCAAATCCTCCCATAAAAATGCCAGGAATGTGACACTTGCTTAGTTTGTGCCTCCCCAGAAATATGTGTAGTAGGAAGCTCACCTTCTATGGAAGTTGGTTGCTTGGTTCAATGCACAAATAGCCCCACTTTTTCTTGCCCTGTGAACAGCCAAAGGCTGTTGTTTACAAGAGACTGGAAGAGGCTTTTATCACTGCAATTCTAGGATGGCCATCCCTTCCCACTGCTTGTGTGTGTTCATCACGTTGGGAGGATGATGATGAGCCACTGGTGAGGCAGGATGGCACAGCTGGAGTTTGTGTGGAGTAGGATCCAGCATGCTGGGTAGAGGCTGGAAGGAGAGATCACAGCTGCTGGGAGAAGGAGTGCTCAGGAACAAGGCTGGCTGTGCTAATAAAATAGGGTAGGAATTGGGATTTTTGAAGGAGAATTCAGACTGCCCCTTAGTATGAGAAGTATAAGCAGTTTGATCAGAAATAGCTGCAGGCTCTTGATTAAAAGCTAAAGCACAAAGAACTTCTTAGTCTGAGCAAAATTATCTGTTGTCTGCTGGAGCCATTGATTCAGAGCTGGATCTGTGCAGCACTTAAGAGGGACAGGGATAGAACAATCACTTAGGAATTGACCTTGGATCTCTGCATGCTGCTCAAAGGAACATCCGAAGCTGTTCTGCAGTATAGCAAACCCCAGAATGGTGCTGGTGACTCACCAGCAGTTTTAATTGTCTGCTGGGCTCTGCTGTCCCCTGGGATTGACTGGCAGAGAGCTTGGGAGTAGGTGAAATGTTGGCTGGTGGTGTAGAGTCCCTACACCCAGGTCTGCAAAAGGAACTACACAGAACTTCCCAAAACATGATTACATTGTGTTGCTAAAGGGAACACACACAATCTTCTCCCTCCTGGGTCAGCAAAGGAAGGCAGGGACAGACTCAGAGACAGGAGAGGAGAAGGGGACAGAAGCAGGTTTGTTGTCACCCTGAAGTGCTGGCAGTCTATAGCATTTCTGTAAACTCTGCAAAACTTGTGGAAGAGCCGTTCCTGGAGCTCATCCCGGGTGGGCTCAGCCTTGGAATCATAAACAGATGAGATCTTGCTGAATGGATTATCTCAGTGGGAGCAGGGCTGGGCTGGGCCGTCCCTGCCAGCTGCCTCTGATCTCTCCAGCAAAGCGCGAGGCGTTGGTGTGACACCTGAGGGCGTGGGGTTTTTAAGAATAAACCTCTCAGGCTGTTTGATTTAATACATCACTATTTTAAATCAATGGGAAACCGCAGTCAACCACATGGGGAATCTTGGCAGCTGGATCTTTTCCAAGCTCGGCATCTTCACTGAGGGCTCTGCCCAGTGAGCAGTGGGGGTGACTGGGGGTGTGTTGCTATTCTAACTCCTGAGGGGTGGAAGGATAATTTCTTGTGTGAAGTTTGCAAGTGCCAGTTACAGCTGTTGGCATTCTGCAGTGGAATGATCCCTGTGTCTGGTACAGCTGTGGGAGGGTGGCTGTGGGTGTGCTTGGTGGCCAGCTCAGCCTCTGCCCTGATCCTTACCCACGTGCTCTCATTGCAGGGACCAGGACAGCCTGGCCAAGGAAAGAAGATTGGCCATCGAAGCGTGGATGCTTCTGGGGAGACCACCTACAAAAAGGTTGGGGTTTGGGGAGTGGGGGTGGCAGCCAACTGTGGGTGACAGACAGAGAGGAGAAGTTGGGGCCCAGTAGTTACCCATCTGATTGAGATTTTATGCAGCACCCCTGGACAGCACAGTCATGCAGACAGCAAATTTGGAGTCCTAATTCATCTCTTCAGCAGCTGGAGGAACTTGGTTAGCAGGGTGTAGTGCCACAGACAACCCCACAGAAGTCATAGACATGGCTGTGTTGTAATACAGGGGATGTCATTGCCATAATCTCCTGTGAAATGCTCACTGACTGCTCTTTTCCTTCTGCCAGACCACATCATCCACTCTGAAGGGGGCCATCCAGCTGGGGATTGGATATACTGTGGGCAACCTGAGCTCCAAGCCAGAGAGAGATGTCCTGATGCAGGACTTCTATGTGGTGGAGAGCATTTTTTTCCCAAGGTAAAGGAGAAGGGAAAAAGAACAAATGGATGAATTATTTCTTTTCCTCTCACTGATTTTTCAAGAGAGCTTCCATCTGTCTTTAGATCAGAGTTGGATGCTCTGAATGTTTTAAATCTGCACCATGACATACAAACAGAACAGTGGGAAGTGTTGGATTTTGCTGTACACTGGCTTGCAGGGAAGTACAGGGAAGCAGTACTGTGTGCTGAGTTTGTTACCCTTCCTACGTGCGTGTCTTTGTACCTGCCCATCTAGAATTTCTTCCATGAAATTATATAATGTTTGAGATGGAAGAAACTCCTTCTGGGAGCTCTTGAACTATGAATAAACAAAGCTCATAAATGCTATATTCTCTATGTAAATATATTCTCCTTGGCAAGTGGTTGTTCCTTCACTCTCTGGAAATAGATTTTGGCAGATAATATAAAACCTGTTTTCCTGTTGTCCTGCCACAGAAGAAAGGTTGTTGTTGTTCCAAAGATGTCTTTTTGCAAGGCTCAGTTCATCTTAGATACACAGTAGTCTTGGTATGATTGCACGTGTGTGGTGGATGGTAACAGGGGCCCTGTGTGTGTTCTGTGCAGTGAAGGCAGTAACCTCACCCCAGCTCACCACTACGCCGACTTCAGGTTCAAGACCTACGCTCCAGTGGCTTTCCGGTACTTCCGAGAGCTCTTCGGGATTCGTCCAGATGATTATTTGGTATGGATATATTTTTGGATTTCTCTGTCTTTCTCCTTTATTCTTCCTTTACCATGAGGGTGGGGAGGCCCTGGCACAGGTTGGGCAGAGAAGCTGTGGCTGCCCCAGCCCTGGAAGTGTCCAAGGCCAGGTTAGATGGGCTTGGAGCAACCTGGTGTAGTGGAAGGTGTCCCTGCCCATGGCAGGGGGTGTGGAGTGAGATGAGCTTTAAGGTCCTTCCCAACTCATTGCATGACTCTCAGTCTGGGTTTGCTGCACTGCAGGGAAGTAGTGACCTGCACACAGTGTGAGCTGTGTAAGCCCTGCCATGGGCTTCCCTCTCTGGTCCTTGTGGTAACAATAACTTACTGTGTTTGCAAGCCAAAGGAGTTGTGTTCTGCTGGGTGCGACCCTGTAATGTCCCCTGGGGCTCTGAGGACAAAGATGGGAATTTTTCCTTGTGTACTCACTTGAGAACTATGTGAATGTAGTTATTTTAATCATCTTACAAAGATGGAATAAATCACAGCTTGTTCTTATGCTCTGAAAGCTCCTCAGAGCTGGAAAGGCTGGTTTTCAAATACCTTGGAGTACAAGCTGTTGGGGCTTGGAGTGCACTGGGGTTAATTTGGGCCCTTGCCTACATGTGACGTCCTGTTCTGTGTGAACTGGAGAAGGAAACACATCCATGAGTGCATATCCTCCCCTTTTGGAACAGCCCTTCTTGTCTGACTTCACCTGTAGACAGGGGTGGTCATAGCTGAACACCTGCCAGTGAAACAAACTTCTGCCAGTGCCTCGTGTGAGGGTAATGGTGATGCCTACCTGTGCCAGCCAAGTGCAGAACTTGAGAGGGCAAGGAGACTGCCTTGCCTCAGTTGCAAAGGTTATGGCTCTGATCTGTTGTTTCTGCTTCCCCTGATTGTCTCTTGCCTGCCACAGCAGCAAATGCCTTTGATTATGCATGAGATGATTAACTTGATGAAGTCTTAGATCATTAGTCTGTGCAGGGCCGAAAGCCATTTTCAGTACGAAATGATGAACATTTAATTTATGGCTCTGATCAGCTCCTTTCCATCCCCCACCTCCCTCTCCCCACCTCACCTCTCTCTGGGCTGCTCTGTGATCCTGCCCTGAACCCACCCGACCCCCACAGGTACCTGGGTGAGCACTGAGCTACAAATACCATCTTGCTTGTGTTTTCTCCTTTTTTCTTTCCCTACTCCTGGGCATGTCCTCATTTGAGGAGCTACTTTTTGCATCCTGATGGCTAGAAATGTCCTTCCAGCTCAGCTCCTGATGCAGAACCCTTTGCTGAGCTTGCACAGAGCTGATCCCTTCTGGCTGCACACCTGGGCTAAGACTTTTCACATGTTTCCAGCACATGAGGGGGTGAGGTGTGGCTGCAAAAATCCTCTGAAACAGGGGAGGACAAGGCCAGGGGAGGCTGCTGAGAACAGCCAGTGCTTTGTGTTCCCTCCAGCACCGTGCTGTCCTGAGCAGATTGTCTTGTCTCCTAAAATCCCGTGTCCGTCTGTGCGTGCAGGGATGTGCTGAAAGAGCCTAAATGGGATACGTGCGTGCAGGCACAATGGGAGCAGATAAGATGTCATTATGAAGGCTGGATGTTCCTGAAAGCACACGATTAGCTGGATTCTGAGCAGTTGGGATGCTCTGAACTATAATCTTGGTCTCTAATTGTAAATTGTCCATCAGCTTGGCTGCTCAGACCTAACCTATAATGAAAATAGTTCTCACTTGAGCTTTGCTACCCCTTGATCTCCCAGGGAGACAACATGCTAGGGAAGGCCCTTGAGGGCATAGAACTCAATCTGCAATGTGGGGGATAAAACATCACCTATTTTTCTTTTCCTCCCCAGTATTCATTATGTAACGAGCCTCTGATCGAGCTGTCCAACCCCGGGGCCAGTGGCTCTCTGTTCTACGTCACCAGCGATGATGAATTCATCATAAAAACCGTGATGCACAAGGAAGCTGAATTCCTACAGAAGCTCCTTCCCGGCTACTACATGGTGTGTATCACCCAGCACCTTGGATCCAGCTCGGGTTTGTCCAGAGCATCTCATGGGTCATGTCCTCCACCTTGGTGTCTTGTGGCCTGTCCACATGCCAGGGACAGCATTCACAGCGTGACACAAAACCAGTCCCAAAAGCACAAATCCTGCTGATTATTTGCAAACTCTGTGGGTAAATGTGAGGCAGATAATTGTGCCATGGCTTGGAGGTATGTCCTGGCCTCGAAATGGCTTCCCAGATGTGTGTTTCTGGGTGTCCTTTTCCCAGCACTAGTTTGTTCGTCTTCATTTGGCACCGTGTGTCTGTCCCAGCCTGGTTTTGGGCATGGCTGTTAATAGCAATCATAGAATCATAGAACTGATAAGGCTGGAAAAGATCTTTAAGACCATCCAGTCCAGCTGTCAATGCAGCAGCGCCACCATGCTCACCACTAAACCATGTTCCCAAGTGCCACATGCATACATTGTTTGACCACTTCCAGGGATGGTGACTCCACCACTGCCCTGGCCAGCCTGTGCCAGGGCTTGGCAACCCTTTCAATGATGAAATTTTCCCTGATATCCAATTTAAACCTGCCCTGGCACAGCTTGAGGCTGTTTCTTATGGTCCTGTACCTTGTTCCCTGGGAGCAGAGCCTGACACCCCCTTGGCTCCCCCCTCCTGTCAGGAAGATTAGAGAGTGAGGAGGTCCCCCCTGAGCCTCTTTTTCTTCAGGCAATAATACAACCCACCTTGGTTTTGTGAGGAAACCACTGCTGTCCCTGGATCTGCCCTGTTCCTTCTGTTTGAGAGGCGCTCTGAAGGCGCTGGTTGTCCTGGCTCCCACGGGCTGCAGTTCCAAGCTGAAGGCTCCCATAGTACCAGCCAGCTTTGAACATCAGTCCTGCAGAAGCTGCTGCCTAAATCTCAGGCCTTGCAAATCAGGGTATTGAGACCCAGAGACATGCATTGGGTGACAGTAAATTGGACCCAAACATGCTGCTTTGGTGTAGAAATCAGGAGCCGTGCCCTGTGCAGCTGTGCTGGAGCTCCAGCTTTGTGGATGAGGGCTCTGAAGTTCAGCTGGAACCACCAAAGGATTTGTTTGTTGTGGAGATGTTGAGGAGAAGGTGATGGGAAGCAATTCTGTTGCCCTATCTATGTGCCTGGTGCAGTGGGTTTATGTGATCCTACACTGGTTTTGTTAAAATCCTTTCCTCACTCAATATCTACTGGGTATATTTTACCCAAGGGAGGCAGGTTGTGGGGTGTCTGTGTGTAAGTGACAGCCAGGCCAGGAAGAAATTCTTCCCTGTGAGGGTGGGGAGGCCCTGGCACAGGCTGCCCAGAGAAGCTGTGGCTGCCCCATCCCTGGAAGTGCCCAAGGCCAGGTTGAAGGGAGCTTGGAGCAACCTGGTGTAGTGGAAGGTGTCCCTGCCCATGGCAACGGGTGGAACTGGATGAGCTTTAAGGTCCCTCCCAGTCCAAACCAGTCTGGGATTCTGTGAATCAGACACTGGCTTTTGCAGGTGGCACTCACATTCCTGGACAGGATGAGCTTTCATGGAAAGTGTTACCTGTTGCCTGGTGTGTGCTGTAAATCAGATGTGGGGGTTTGATTGGCAATGGAGTTGCACTCTTAATTCTCCTGTTGCCCTGGCAGGCAATCAGTGAATTAGACTGAACTTACCTCTCTGATACAGAGTTCTGAGCTACCTGTAGCAATATTCCACTGTCTGGGAGTTCTCTAGTGCTATCCTTGATCTCTCTACTGTTCCTGGGAAACCATCCATGTCAAAGGAGTCAGGGAAGGGAAGCAGAGTGGTTTCATCATTAATTACTTTCAAGCTGTTTGCATTTGGTTTATCTGCTCTGTTGCTTTTGGCCTCTCAAAGAGGGCTCACTGGTGTGCCCATATAGGTGAGATGGGAAGGGAATGGAATTTTAATACAGTCACGCTTCTGCCATCTGTCAGAACCTGTCAGGTCTGTCCTTCCTGCCATAGTGTGCAGAGATGTTCTGTTTCCTTCACAAATATGCCCAAAGCTGAACAAGCAAATCCTGCCTGTCATGTCATTCCTAATCATACTGCTGCCTAAAAAAAGATGATAGCAGAGCAGGATATCCGTGCTCTCTGGCTGACTGCTTTATAAAGCAACTCTGCAACAGGAGGAGAACATTTATATTGTTTTGTTTAAAAAAATAAACCTGTCTCTGGTTTATTCTGGGCCAGAGAATGGCTCTTGATTCTGACACTCCTGAAGAGATCAAGAGTGATGTTATTTTTAAACCTGAAGTTCCCACTTATTGTGTTTATTTCTCTCCCTGTTTGGTTTCCCTTTTTTAGCTGGTGTTCTGGTGTTCTTGGGGAAAGCAGGGAATTTCCGGAATTGGTGATTTGCCCAGAGAGTGCTGAACATCTCAGTCCCTGTATTTTCAGGTCCTAAAGCCACTGAAATGCAGGAGTTCATGAGATGTGTACACTGAGCTCCTGTAAAGTTCAGAAAATCTCTATGCAAAGTCCCAAGTCTGACCCTTGCAAGACCTGTTGACATGCTTTGTGGTGAACAGAGCAGGAATCTTCTGCCTCAGTGACCTTCCTCTGTGCTTTTTTCCACCCCTGCTGCAGAATCTGAACCAGAACCCCCGGACTCTGCTGCCCAAGTTTTACGGACTGTACTGTGTTCAGTCCGGGGGCAAAAACATCCGTGTCGTTGTGATGAACAACATCCTGCCTCGAGTGGTGAAAATGCACCTCAAATTCGACCTCAAAGGCTCAACCTACAAACGCCGGGCATCCAAGAAGGAGAAAGAAAAGTCCAGCCCTACATACAAGGATTTGGACTTCATCCAAGACATGCCCGAGGGCCTGATGCTGGATGCAGACACCTTCAGTGCTTTGGTGAAGACCTTACAGCGAGACTGTCTGGTAAGGAAGGGGCAGCTCGGGGAGCAGGGTAAGGGAGCTCTGTGACTCTCGAGCATGTGGAAGATTGAGAACCTTGCAAATCTGCTAACCCCAGAGCAGGATCAATCCCTTTTCCTGCCCTTTTCCCTGAAAGCCAAGCAGTGGAGTTGGATGTCATGGCAGTCCAGGTGGGCCGAGGCTGTGTCCCTTTGCCTGGTGCATCACACTTTGGCAGCCTGCTCCTCTTGTAGCTCCTCTGCTGGAACTAAATACATTTTCACAATCAGTGTATAGCAGATACATGTGTTGTTTGTGAGTCTTCAGCCCTTTGGGGTAATTGTGGGTTGGCCAAATTCTGTCCAATCAAGCCCAGAGGTGACTATTCTCAGGCATTGGCAAACGAGTTGTTAGTGGGTATGTGGATGGGCTTTTCCATGCTTTGGGATCTGTATGTATCTGTGCTGTATTTGAGCTGCTGGCTTGATATATTTTATTCTTTGTTCTTAAACTCAATACTAAACCTGTAGGTATTGGAAAGCTTTAAAATCATGGACTACAGCCTGCTGCTTGGGGTTCATAACATAGACCAGCAGGAGCGGGAGCAGCTGTCGGAGGGAGCCCACAGCACGTCGGACGAGAAGCGGCCCGTGGGGCAGAAGGCCCTGTACTCCACAGCCATGGAGTCCATCCAGGGAGGGGCTGCCCGGGGCGAGGCCATAGACACCGACGACACGTAGGTGCAACCTGGGCTCGCTCCTGCTGCTATGAGGGGAGGAGGTGGAGGCTGGAGCAGCAGATCCCTCATGAGGCCCACAGAAACTGTTTGAGGGAGCAGCTCTCCTGAGGTTATGGTAGTGTTGCAAAGGGGGAAGCTGTGGTGGGAAATAGCACTGCAAGGCTCCGATCTCACAGTAGGTTCTCTGCTTAGGCCATGCTGTAGGTTGTCAGCTTGTGTAACAGCCTCTGAACATCCATGTGTGCCCTGGGGAGGAGACACAAACTCAGTTCTAACAGCACCTAAATACTGGAGCAGAAGTAGGGATCAGCCTGTCCCTGGGAGCTTGGAGTTTGTTCTCCACCACTCCCACCTTTGGAATCCCTGGCAGTTCTCTTGAGGCCATCCCCATGGGATCAGCAGAAGGCATGTAGCCAAGTGCTGGAGTCACTGCTGGAGCTGGGGGGTTGCCCCAAACCTGTCCTGTGCTGTGCCTGATCTGGGAGGGACTGTATCCCTGGCTCTGTGGGCCAGGCTTGCTAAGGAATGGTGAAGTTTGCTGTTTGCTGCTGTCCGAAAGCAGCTGCTCTGGGTTTGATAATCAGTCCTGGTGGAGCTAAGATAACACCTGGGTGTTTCCAGTCTTTCATCATTAATTGCAGTGTCCTTTCTGGTACCCACGTGCTTTGGTTGGGTTGCTGGTGCTGATGGTTGCTGCACCTTTGGCAGGATGATATTTGTGTGCATGGGACTTAAATACCTTTGTCCTTAAGGGTTTCCTGCCCTAATGGCAGAAAGCTCTCGCTGACCTGGTAAATAACCCAATCCCCAGAACTAAGTAGAGCAGAAAAAGCTCCGTGGTGCTTTGTGGCCCAGGCAGAGCTGTGCCACATGACACGGGTCCTGTCGTGACAGAGGTGTCTGGCCATGCAGGCAGTGACCTCAGGACATCTGAGGTCAGGCCGGGTCAGTCGGTGACTCCCATGATTGTGCACAAAGTGACCCTGCTGATTTTGGGTTGTCTGACACCACACCAGAGCCCCTTGTCAGGGCTGCTGTGACCCTCCCCCAGGGCTCAGGTGTTACAGGAGCTCTGGCTGAGGCTGCACCCACTGAGGTTCTGCTTTACCTACAGGATGGGAGGGATCCCAGCAGTGAACGGCAAGGGAGAGCGTCTCCTGCTGCATGTAGGAATCATAGATATCCTGCAGTCATACAGGTGGGTAACCTGGCAGTTGTCTGACCTTTCAGGCTGGTAATGTCTCTTTTAATACTGAATGAAAGCAGTGAGGTTTTCGTCTCCTGGAGACTGTGAGGATGAGCAGACAGACTGCCCCAAGCTGGCTGTGGGTTTCCATCCTGTCCTTAGAACCAGGGGGGACACACAGCCATTTGTCCAGGATGATGAGTTGCTTGTAAAGAAATTTCCCATCTCAATATGGGAAAGCATATCTCCAGGGGTGGAAGGCAATTGTCTGCACCTCTTTCAGCCCAGGTTCTCATTCTCTGTGGTGTTCCCAGGCAGTCCTGGCCTCACTGTGGAGATGCTGGAAGAAAGCTCAGTCCTGGTGACAGCGGAGTCATTGGCAGCTCAGGGATATCTCCTATTGGGGTATGAAGGGTGACTTAGTAGGGAGTACATGCCTGAATCGGTCTCCTTTTGTCTCCACTTCTCCTCTGGAATTAGGTTCATCAAGAAACTAGAACACACCTGGAAGGCCCTTGTCCATGATGGGGTGAGTGCCTGTGCAGAGGCAGGAGCTGTCCAGGCCTCTGCAGGGTTACCTGGTGCCATTACCTGGCTATTTATAGTGCCTGACCTGGCACAGCTGCAGCTGATGAAAGGAGCAGTTCTTGCCTCTCATGCCTGCACAGCTGGGTGGGGCCACTTATTCCCAGTCAAGTTTCCTTGCTCACTCCACCTCCTCACATGTCGAGCTGTCGTGCTCCCAGCTTTCCTCCCCTGCTCCCATCTGTCACTCTCCTCCTCCCCATGACACCAGGAGTGCACAGGTGTGTGTGTGTGTGTGTGTGTGTGTGTGTGTATATATTCCTGGGGGTGTGGAGGAGCCCTGTGCTGTTTCTTTGGTGACAGGCTGTTTCCACTTCAACAAGCTCTCTGCCAGTAAATCCCTTTCCCTGTTTCCATGCTGCTTCTCTCCTGCAGCAGCCAGGTATGTGTTTCTGAAAGAATAGCCTTGGATGTGGAAACTGTTCTTCAGCATTGCATCTGCTCACTTCCCTAAATAACGTGGCAAAAGGAATGTGGAGATGTCAAGTCAAGTCAAACATGAGAAGCAGAGAGAGCTTCAGTTTTACTGTTTTGAACAAAAATATTTGAAATGTATGGAGTCCCTTGGCTGAATTTGGGTGTCTGTCTTGCATGCAAAGGTATCCAGGTGTGCTCAGGATGGCAGCCAACAAAGCCAGAATACCACATATGCAATCAGGGCAATATTTTTTAAAAATCCAGAAAGTCTACAAAGGAATAAAATCACCAAAATCCATTATAAAATCACAGCAAGAATATAATCAAATGCAATCAGAGGCAACGCTTTAGGGTTATTTATAGCATTAATCAGCGTGTTTCAGTTAAGCCTTTCCATTTTAAGACTATCAGTGCTAGATGTTGGAATAAAAAAGACTGCGTTGGTTGTTACAGAAATTCTGCCTTAAGGAGGGATCATTTTAAAATTAAACAATTGCTTCTTGCTGTTGTAGGACACGGTGTCAGTACACAGACCCAGCTTTTATGCAGAGAGATTCTTCAAATTCATGACCAACACAGTGTTTCGAAAGAATTCCTGTAAGTACCAAGTCCAGGAGCTGCTGTGAGGCTTTACCTCAGCCTTGCTGCTGCAGCCCTTTTGGGGAGTCTGGGCTGGAGCCTGAGCAAGGTTTTCCATGTGATAGAGCTGGGAGACCTTAGAGCCCCTTGCAGTGCCCAAAGGGGGCTTAGAAAGAGCAGGGAAAGGTACTTTTTATACAGGCAAGGGGGAATGGCTTCCCACTGACAGAGGGTAGTGTTGGATGGGATACTGGGAGGAAATTCTTCCCTGTGAGGGGAGTGAGGCCCTGGCACAGGTTGGGCAGAGCAGCTGTGGCTGCCCCATCCCTGGAGGTGTCCAAGGCCAGGTTGGACAGGGCTTGGAGCAACCTGGGCTAGTAGAAGGTGTCCCTGCCCATGGCAGGGGGTTGGAATGAGATGGGCTTTAAGGTACCTTCCAACCCAAACCATTCCATAATTCTATGATACAGAGCAAAGCTGGGAACTGGAGAGCCCTCAGGCTGTCACAACTTGCCTTGGTCTGCTTGGATTCCTACCCAGCAGCTGTCCCTGCGCCTGACCTGGGCTCAGCAGAGTACCTGTGTGTGTGTGTGTGTTGGCAGAGCCTCTTCCTGTGAAAGGAAAGGTGCCTTTGGTGTGACAGCAGCTGTTGGTGGTGATTTCATCTTCGTCCTCCCTCCTCTCCCCAGCTCTGAAGTCCTCCCCCTCGAAGAAAGGGCGCAGTGCCTTGCTGGCAGTGAAGGCAGTGGGTCCCACGGCGGCGTTCTCGGCCAGCCAGCTCCCCTCCGAGAAGGACGACACCCAGTACGACCTGCGGGCGGCCCGGAGCTACCCCACGCTGGATGATGAAGGTGATGGTCCTGCTCAGGGCTCCTGGCTCTGTGGTCACCGTTTCTTTCCTAGCACTTCCTTAGGATCCTTCCCTGCTCTCAGCAAGTCCCCCACTGTGTGCCAACCACAGGTCTTACCTGATGGGTAGCTTTTCATTGCATGTCTTGCTGTGCTTTGCAGGTGCTAAACCTAACCAGGACAGGGAAGAAGGTAAGAGTATATTGTTTTGTCGCAGCACCAGCAGGTACTTGATGCGACACCTCTGCATCAAAGGAGACCAAATCCCTTCTTTGCAGCGGTGTGGGTCTGCAGTAAGAATGGTCGCTTGCATCACTGCCGCAAGGCAGCTGCTGCTGAGAGCACCACCAGCCACAGCCCAAAAGCTGTCAAAAAGTTGCATTTTCCACCCTTAAAACGTGGGAGGGAGGTGATTGGGAACCGCAGGACTTCAGTGACAGTGTTTGGGCAGTTACAAGGGGCAAGATCTTGCCAGTGAGAAAGAGAGGAATGGCTTGATTCTGTGCTGCCTTTCCATCACTTCCATCTTGGCTGGATTTACAGCTGAGTGCTGGAAGACAGGTGTTGGATTGCTCCTTATGTAAGGCACTGATTACTCAATTCATCTCTTAATTCACTTGGGTATTTATCCCTGGTGATCAAGCCTTTAATCCAGCTTTGGTCACCAGTGAGATGTCTTCATTGGCATTGTTTCCTGCCTGTCGTGCTGAAAGTGGTGCTTTCTCCAGAGGATGCCTTGGCAGAGGCTGTTGAGTTCATGGACCAGTTAAACTCCCTGCCTGTCTGTGGTTTGAGTTCCCAGTCCCTGTGCGGGTGGTGCAGGTTGATGGTGGAACAGCCTCACACAGGGCTGGTGTAGGTGAGGTGTTGGTGTCTGACCTACTCATCTCTTCTTCCTGCCTCTCTCCTGCCCTCACTGTGGGCCAGCAGGCAGGCCAGACCTGCTGCCCTGCACTCCTCCTTCCTTCGAAGAAGCTACCACGGCCTCCATAGCCACGACACTGTCATCAACATCCCTCTCTGTTCCCGAGCGATCCCCTTCAGAGACCTCTGAGCAGCCCAGGTACAGGTGAGGACACTCATCCCCTGCTCCCCCTGGAGTCCGGTGGCTGCTCTTCCTCTCCATGCTCTGGATCCCGGCAGGCTGCCCTGTGCTCTGGAATGCTAATGACCAATTTTAATTAAATCTCTCCTGGGAGCGAGCAGACACAGCTTTGATGGGATTAATTATTGCTGGGAGAAGTGTCAGCTGTTAAGTAGAACATCTCCCTCATGGGGTGGGAAGGTAGATTTGGGGACAGTGCAGAATTTCTGGCTTAAGTTGCTCCTCAGACTCTTCTCTTCTGGTTTCTTTCTGCAGGAGGCGCACACACTCCTCAGGGCAGGACGGCAGGTGAGAAAAGGGTCTCATCTCTTCTTGTCTCATCTTCTCTCTGCTGCACAGAGACCTCACTTTTATCCCTGTGGAAAGATCTCTTGGAGGGCTGAGTGGGGATTTTGGCAGCTCCAGGATTTTGGCATGGCCCTCTGCAGGATGCTGAGCTGCTTCTGCAGTCACATGATACCCATTTCTTACACAGAATTTTCCTCACAAGCAGATCTCTGAGTGCTTTGCAAATACCATCATTATTTGATTGGAAGGGGAACAACAGAGTTGTCCAGATTTACCCACCCACCCAGCACCAGAGTCAAGGAAGGTCATTTATATCCCCTGTGAGTAAGCAAACCCCATCAGCTGGAACATCCCTCCTCTAAGCATCTGCCTGTGTTTCTGGGTAAGGTGGGAGTGAATTTAGGAAAGGGTGTTGACTTTGTGAGGCACTGAGCACCCTCAGTCCCCACAGAAATAGTTTCCAGTTTTTTCAGAAACTGTGAGGTTTGAGGTACTTTCAGGTATTGTGAAGTTTTTCCCTCCTGTGGTGGCTCAGAGCCAAGGGCAAGGGAGGACAGAAATCCTCTGCTGCAGAGGGATGTCTGATTTAGAGGCTCATATTGTGGAATTAATGTGCATGGTTTTACACCAGTGAAAATGACCCCATTACCCATGTCAGCAGGATCTGCACGAGGACCCTGCATATTCTGCTGGCTCTGCCTCGGCTTTCCAGGACATTGTGTAGGTGTTGTAGGCTTTGAAATGACATCAGAGACTCAGTCCTGGGATGTGCAGTAGCCAGAGAAGCTGGCACACAGGCTGATGTCCTCTCTTCCTGCAGTCAGTGTTTGGTGTTTCGGGGGAAGGAAAGGATTGTGGAAGTCAAGGGTTTGTACATCTGCCCTTGCTCCTAGCTTTAGTGGTTTGCTGAGTTTAGACCACATCCATGGTGAAAAAATCCCTTTCTGTGATATTTCCTAACGAAAATACCTCTGGATGCTGCATGTCACTGAATCTTGGTAAATTCCTGTGCCTGGAGGGCAAGGACCTGTGAAACACCTCACCTCCTGCAGAGTCCTTTGTTGGAAATTGCTGAAAATTGGAGACTTAAACCCAGGCCCCAGTGGTGGGACCTGTGTGGCAATTGCAGGGACTTCACCCAGAGTACTTGGGACTCCCTGGTACCTCATGGAGAGGGGGAACTGCTGCAGGGTGTGACTGCTCATCCAGAAATAGGGCAGGTGAATCAGAGTGGCTGTTCAGGGAGCTCAGTGTCTTGGTCAGAGTAGACCCATGTGTCACAGATTTCCAGAGCCATACCCACTCTTCCTAGCCACGGCCACATTTGCTGGTGTTGCCTAATTTCTCCTTTTCTGGTGCCAGTGCCTTGCATGCCCTTCCTGGGGGAGCAGGGACCTGTGTAGAGCACTCTGGAATTCCTTGGTGAGAGCCAGTGCAAGCACAAAGTTATCAAAGCAAGAATTTACATTCCTGAGCTGAGACAGGAAAAAAGCTTAAGCAATTTGCTCAAGAATGTGTCACACCTCTGGTTATTCTGATCTGCTAGGGAATTCACTCTGGGTTTGAAGTCCAGCCCTGTGAGGAAGAGAAGAGTGAGTTCCCTGGCTGGACAGAGAATTGCCCACTGGCTCTGGCTCCAGCCTGACCCAGCCCAGAGCAGGGCAGGGTGGTGCTGCCGGTGAACCCGGAACTCAGCCCTTCCCCAGCACTGTGCCCTCAGCTTGGCAGGCTTCTGCTCCTCCTTCCCATGGGAACAATTGAACCAGCCCTGCTGGCACAAGCAATTACTTTAATAGCATGAGGTATTAAAGTGAATACTATCAGAAACAGCTCCAGCGTGCAGATAAATCTGATGTCGATCCTGGAGCAGCTTTGGTGCACTGG
Source organism: Xenops minutus (assembly GCA_035221455.1). NCBI lineage: Eukaryota > Metazoa > Chordata > Aves > Passeriformes > Furnariidae > Xenops > Xenops minutus. Next base: position 4,390,188 of record JAWWEE010000075.1, on the reverse strand, counting down.
GAGTCTTGGAAGAGGTCGGAGGCTCTGGCCTTGTGCCGGGCTAACTCTGGACACAAGTTTTCCCTGGAGGCCAGTTCTCTTTCCTCCCCCATGCTCCATCTTACACTGCCTATCTTTGCTGCAGCACTGCTTTAACCCCTTCCCTCTTGTCCTATTTCCCCACCTTGTTAGTCCTGAGCACTGCATCTGCCAAGACTGACTTTTTCCTGGGAGTTTTGGTTATCCAAATCCTCAACCCTGGCAGGTCTGACCGCTCCCCTCTGAGCTGAAATCAGCTGCTCAGTCTGTGCTGGGAGCTCAGTGCCATGGTGGCAGCAGCAGCAGCAGCTGTGTGCTGGGGTAGAGCTGCACGAGGGGCTGGGCTGGCTCAGGACTGATTCAGGCTGACCTAAAACTGAGGGCTGTGCATAATGCATGTCCAGCTGAGCCTTTGGGCCTGTCTCTCTTGGGTTTCCAGGTCACACGAGGAGGTGCGGGTTGAGGAGGAGCAGCAGATCAGTGTTGAGCTGGAGCCCAAGTGTGATGTTGAGATCGTAGCTCCTGAAGAAGAAGAAAAAGAGTGAGTGTTTTGGAGAATTGGGCAGCTCTGCAGAGCCCACACGGTGGGTTTTGGGCCGTGGCAGCTTGTGCTGGAGGCTTTGCTGAGCTCCAGCTTTCCTGGAGGGATGGGTGCTCCCCTGGACACCTCGGTGGGACCAAGTGTGGTTCCTTCTGACCTGACCTTTCTGGATGTGACAGGGTAGCATCTTCAGCTCTTTAATAACTCAGTCTTGCTTGCTCCTGCTCTGGTTGTAGTGACTAGACTGTTGTTTCTTTCCCCCCTGCAGAGAGGCAGCTTCTTCAGCCTGTGCCATTGTCACATCCACAGCCACCATAGAGGTGGAGACGGCCAGCCAGGCCTCGGAACCAGCCAGCCAGGCCTCGGATGAAGATGATGTGCCAGTCACAGACATATACTTTGTAAGAGACCTAAGAGACCTTCTCCCCCTGACCCTTGGGGTGTGATGCTTGGACGAGGCTGCCAGTCTCTGTTCAGGGAAGTCGGTGCCCTGTGACATTTGGTGTGGAGCACCTCGAGATCTCAGTGCTGGGTGGGTTTTTGAATGCAGGGAACTGGATTAACCCCTGGAGAACTCAAACCAGAGTCTAGTGAGGCTCACACAAGTAGCTGTACTGCTCCACTTCCAAGCACAAGTGCTGAAGGGCTTATCTAGGCCAGCGCGTTCACTCCTGGGACAAGCCAAGGTGATGTGGGTGCAACGGAGGATTTTCCTTCCTCCGCCAGAGATCCTGGCTGCTTTCCTGGCACAAACATGGCCTAGACCCATGGGGAGGTGGTTGAGGGGTGACCTCGGGCTCTGGTGATCTCCGACTTTTCCTTTCCCTGCAGGCTGCATTAGGTGATGCAGTGGGAGTCTAGTGCTGAGCCAGGGAGTAAGTTGGTGGTTGGCAGAGAGTGCCGTGGAGCCTGGCACTGTCCCTCACTCAGCTCCCGCCATGGCTGAGCAACTTCTGCAGACCAGAGAAGAGTTTTTATAGCAACATGTACCTGTCCCGTGGATTCCCAGAGCAGAGCTGAGCATCTGCCCCGTGAGAGCTGAGCTCTCCCCCATGCCTGGGCACTGGAGCCCTCATTAAAAGAGGTGCCCAGCTCCTCCCTGCTCCGACTCATTGCTGTTGGTTCTGTGGTGCTGGAGATGAGCTGAGCCCATGTGATGGGCTCCTTCAGGCTAAACTAAAAATGGCAACGTTGGCCTTTCCCTGGGCTCGTGTGACTCTGCTGCAGAGCTGCTCACTCATTGCCGAGTCACTTGAAGGCTCGTGGGAGCTGTGGAAGGGATCAGCTCTGTTTTACAGCTTGTTTGAATTTTGATGCATGCTGTTCCAAGTGCAAACAGCTCCTCTAACACTGCTGCTCCCTCCTTGCCTGTGGATGGCAGCTGTGTGCAGGCAGATCCTGCCTGCTCCACTGGCAAGTGTGTTCTAGTGAGGGTCAGCTCCTCTTCCTCCCTGCCCCTGGTTATATGAACTGCCCCCAACTTGAGGGACACCCTTCTATCCAAGAGAAAACTCTGCAGTGAGTGCTCACAGAATGTGACTGACTGCTCATCAGCATTTCATACTTCATCTGAGTCTGAGTTTTGCATTAAATGTGTGTCGTGTGCTGTGGAGTGTTTGTCACTGCTGAGATGAAGGGAAAAGCTGATTTGGATTCCCATGGGTGCTCTCCTTGGAAAACCACTTGAGCTGGAGCTCAGATGAGGCTGCACCAGAGTGCAGCAGGGTTGGACCGCAGCTGCTCCTGCAGGAGTGCTTGGAGTGGTGGGTGAAGGGATGCTCTGTGCAGAGGAGGATTTGGCAAGTACCAGAGGACTGTGATCTGGTCACTGGAAGTCTGCTTCTGAAAGGAGAGCACTTCATCCTCCTGTTCATCCCCAGGGAATAAAAGTGCAGAGTGTGGCAGGGCATGGGCGCTGCTCTTCCCTGCACGGCTTTCTCACCTGCTGACCCGTTCAGGCCTGGAGTTGCCCAACCCCTTGTTTTTTGCTTTCTCTTTCATCCTCTCTTTCACATCATCCTTTTTTTCCTCTGTTTCCTTTCTCACCTCACTTGCCCTGGGGCCACCCAGTTCACAGATGGGAGGTACTGGATTTACTCTCCCCGCCAGCGCAGACTCCGAACTACCTCGCATTCCTCTGGGATTGTAAGTGAACACGCTGGCACAGCACGTAGGGGAGCAGAGCTGCAGCTTTGAAACACTGGGGCCAGCACCCCATTTCCCTGGGCTGCTGGGGCTCTGGATTGGGTGGGCATTAGGAGCCAGCCCAGCAGAAATGGAAAAAGCATACTGATACCACACCAGTGGATCTCCCTGTAGGATCTTGGGAATATCATGAGCTCTGCTCTGCTTTTCTGCAGACTGGTGACACAGCTCCTGCCCTGGGATGGGCTGCAGTATCACCCAGCCCTTGGACAAATGGGCAAGTAAGGGGGGTGAGGCTCTGGCAGAGGTTGCCCAGAGAGGTTGTAGACTCTCCATCCCTGGAAGTACTCAAGACCAGGTTGCACAGGGCTTGGAGCAACCTGCGCTAGTGGAAGGTGTCCCTGCCCATGTCAGGGGGTGGAACGAGATGAGCTTTAAGGTCCCTTTCAACCCAAACCAGCCTCTGATTGTAAGTATCAGACCTGGCCAGAGAGGCACTAGGGCCTTTGTAGATGATGTCAGGCTCAGCTCTCTTGGCCCAGAAGAGGGTTTTAAAGAGACCATTAAGATGTTTTGAACCTGCTAAAAATCCAGTTGCAAATAGAACCGTTTTGGCCTGTGGAAAGCAGCTCATAAACTAAATGAAGCAGGAGCTGCTGCTGGATTAGGACTGGTTTCTGCTCCAGCCCTTCTCTGCATCGTTGATATGCCCCCTCCTTACTGCAGGTACTCTGTGAGCAGGGAGGGCTTTCCTTTCGTAAAGATGCAGGGAGGTAGTTGAGCATTTAAGGGCTGAATTCAGAGCTCAGAGTGCTTTGGGGTTTAATATTTCCCTTCTCAGACTCTGGGAGAGCTGCTGTCCCCAGAGGGTGATAGCGGTGTCACCAGAGCCTCAGCACACATGCTGCTGTAGCCTGGTGCTCCCACTGGGTGCCAGGCAGGGGAGCAGTGGAAGGGCTCCAGGCAGGGTGCATGGGGAAGCAGGGGCAGGAATGTGCTCCTGGCAGTGGCTGATGGCATGAGGAAGGTGCTGCACCTGTGTGGGCAAAGAAGCAACTCTTCCCACAGCTCCTCCTGCCCCTAGGCTGGGTTTGGCTGCTCCGGCACCAGGAGGGTTAATGCCAAGCACCGGATGCTCCTTTATCTCCCGCAGCTCCCTGCATGCATCTGAGCTCCTAAAACGCTCCTAAAGAGACTGGCTGGAGCATGTGGTTCAGTCAGGATGGATGAAAAACAGGATGTGGGGCAGCCTTGATGTGGTGGGGAGCTTTCCTGTACCTCCGGTAGAGCCCAGTGAGAAGCTCCAGGCAGGGGTTTCTTGTCTCTCCCTGCTCCCAGCAGTCTCTGCTCACGGAGCTTCAGTTACTGGAGGGTTCAGCATGCAGAAACCAGTGCTTCAAAGCTTCCCTGGCTTCTTGTAGTTCCTTGTACATTGTAAACTGTCACACTTGCCCCCTGGGCTGGGAACCCCTCAGGTTTCTTCCAAGTATCCAGTCCTGTTTCTCTTCCTTTGCAAACACCAGCCTGGGTCAAAGGGGGCAGTTTCCTCTCTCTCTGAAGAAAAGAGCCAGTTTGCAAAGGAATTGGGGCCCTCCTGGGAGCCCTGGAAGCAGACACCAGTCCTTGGATCTGTGCTGTGTCAGCAGCAGTGTGTCTTGTCACACCAATGCCCAGTGCTATGATAACCATCCCTCAGTGCACACCCCCTTCCCCTCATTCTTTCCAAGATCCAGTTGTGTTTTGCCTTCTGTGTTGTACTTGTTCCCATCACCCCACTGTTTCCAAGATCTCAGTGATAATTTTCCTTTCTGTGGCCACCATCTGCCATGGTCTCACCCCTGCTCCACTGCCTTCTCCAAAGAAGGAGGAAGGCACAGCAAACAAATCCAGTTTTCATGTAAAAGCCTTCCTGGACACCAGTTTGTAGCATGCACAGGGCTCTGGAAATGGGAGGGTGAGAGCTGGGAGGAGGGAGCAGGAACCCAGAACTCTGTCACTCCCTTAGGTAAGTCACTTCATGAGTCTCATTTTCTCTGGAGCCGGGGTGATGCCATGGCAGGGAGCTGAGGTTTCCCTGGCATCTCAAAAGATCTAAAAGTCTGTCCCTGCAAGAAGGGAGATTGTGTCAGCCCCACTGCAGCTGGTGCAGGGTCCCATGTCCCAGCTGGAAGGGAGCAGGATGTGCTGAGAATGAGGAAGGCTCCTCTGCTGAGAGCTGGCTCTGAGCTCAGTGCTCTCCCTCCAGGTGGACAGCTGTTCTTACTGTATTGTTTCCTATTCTTTTTATTTTCTCCTTTTATTTTTTCCTCTTCTCTCCTTTGCTCCCTGCTCTGCTGCTGCTCTCCCTGCATTCTCCCCGCCGTCTCTGGCCACTCTGGCAGCCGACAGACGAGAGGAGTTGGGTTTACTCCCCGCTCCACTATAGCGCTCAGCTCCACTCTGTCTCCGATGAGGAGAGCGATACAGTAAGTGTCCAACAACCCTGTGCTGGTGCCCGGTGGGTCGAGGTCGGAGCTTGTGCTCCCTCTGCAAGGCCAGCTTGGGCTCTGGCAGTGTGGGGCTCCTGCATGGCTGCAGCAGAGCCCAGCTGCCCCTTAGGCCAGCAGAGCCCTGGCCTGCTCAGCAAGGGCTGTGGCTTGTTCACAGTTGTTTGGTGCAGGGAAAGCTTTGGGGAGATGAGGTTTTCCAATCACGTTGTCGTTGCTGGAGGATGTGGAAGAGCCTCTCTCCTTGTGCTGGTTTTGCTGGGGAGCTGGTGGGCCAAACACCTGACTGACATGGGGAGGTTAACTCTCTTGCCCTTCATGACAAGAAAGACGTTGAGGGACTGGAGCATGTCCAAAGAAAGGAACAGAGCTGGGGAAGGGTCTGGAGTCTGATGAGGAGCAGCTGAGGAAGTTGTGGGGGGCCTCACCCTGGAGAAAAAGAGGTTCAGGAGGGACTTTCTTGATCTCTACAACTCCCTGACAGGAGGGGAGAGCCAGGTGGGGGAACCAGCTCTGTTCCCAGGGAACAAGGTACAGGACCAGAAAAAACAGCCTCAAGCTGTGCCAGGGCAGGTTTAGGTTGGATATTAGGGAAAATTTCTTCATGGAAGGGGTTGTCAAGCCCTAGCGTAGGCTGGCCAGAACAGTGGTGGAGTCACCATCCCTGGCAGTGTTCAAACAATGTGTGGATGTGGCACCTGGGGACATGGTTTGATGCTGAACATTTTTGTGGTTCTGGGTTGACAGCTGGACTTGATGATCTTGGAGGTCTTTTTCCACCCTAACTATTCCATGGTTCTGTGACTCTCTTCTCTCTGCCTCTTGCAGTAATCTCTATGCAGACACAGAAGTCCCAGAGAGCAGCGATTCCCTCTGCAGGTCGATGTGTTCCCTTTTCGTTGATGCAGCCGTTCCAGTGGGATGGGGAAGAGCTTGCTGGCACCAGTATTGCTGCACTGCAGGATCCCGGGCACTGCGTTTCAGGACGGAGCAAAACTATAACCATGTATTTCTACTTACCCCAGATGTGGGCAGCAAAGAAACCACCCGCTCACCCGCAGCTCCCAGTGGAGAATTCCAGCTGGGTGTAGAGAATCCTGGGTAGTAACACAGTGTTTTCCAGACGTGCACTACCGTAGCTACCTATCCATGTGTGATACTGTGAACCTTTTTAATTTTTTAATCATGTATTTATTTCTTTTATCTTTGCACAGAGACAGCACAAATGTGCTTTTTTAAACATTTAGTTTACTGCACTTTTTTTTTCTTTTTTTTTTTCTTTTTGTCATATATTTGTGCATCAGAAAGGAGCGTGAGACCTCACTGGAGAAGGGGTAGGAGCACGTTGCTGGGGAGGGCTGGGACCGGAGTGGCTTCATTTGAGGCAGCAGCGTGGTCTGACCAACTGAGGGAGTCAGGAGGTTTAAGGCTGTCCAGACTCTGCCACGGTTTTGCCGAGTGACCCAAGGCGAGTCACTTAAACCACTCTGTGCCTCGGTTTCCCCCGTGCTAATGGGTGTACAGTACCCACTTCGTTACAGCACTTAAACCCTGGGATGAAAGGTGCTATGAAAATGCAATGTATTAAAGGCCATGGAATAGAATTGCGCCCACATTACCGTAGTCCAAAGTAGCCATGCCAATCCACTCGGATCCAAACTCTGTAGTGACTCCTCCTGTCTGTGACACTGTGCGGGGGCAGCACGCGGTTCCTGTCAACAGTGAGTGGACTCCTCAGCTCTCCTCGGATGTCGTGATGGGCTCTGCCTTCACCCTGGGCTGCACTGCTGCGTCACCCCTCCCTCTGTGCTTGGAGTCCACGCTTCATCCGACCGGCTCCGCCTGCTCTGGACCCGCAGGCACGGACAGATAGGAACTGGGCACCTCCTGGGCCCAGCCACGCTGAAGGGCGAGTTCCGTGCTCTGCCAGGCCCATGGGGACTCCTCTGGACCCTGATCCTCCTGGAGCCACTCAGCTCTCCGCATGCTCATGGGTGCATCCCGGAGGTCACCCATCCCCTCCGAGCCCCAGGGAGGTGTGCTTGCATCCACGATCTGAAGGCAGAAACGGGAGCCTGGCTCTGCCACGGAATTGTGCCAGCACTGCTGCACTCATAGACTCTGTTGGACAAAAAGCTATGTGACTGGGGGGTTGCCTGGGGTCACGTCTGCTGGTGGAAATCACTGCTGCGGGTGTCTGAGAGGGTTTACTTTGCCGGGGCTGCAGGCTGCACGTGAGAGAATTTGGTGTCACGGGGTGGTGTTCAGGCTCATCCATCAGCAGGACACACACCACAGTGTTGTCTGGAATCCAGCAATCCCATCCTCATCTCCCAGAGAGAAGACAGGAAGTCCTTTAGGCCAGAGGGAGCCAGGTCTTGTTCATGTGCTTGATGAACCTCGCTTGAGAAAGAGGGTCAAAGTCTCTTTATTCCCATTACAATCTTCACTGTCCTTGGGATTCCTTGTAGAGGAGTGGGGAATTGGGACCCTGCGCTCGGTCCCCCAGTCTGTGTTCACAGCAGCACTCAGGAGGGGTTAAGTTGGGTCCCAGAAGGTAGCTGGGCTGGTGGGAAGCGCTTCCCTCTGCACTGTGCTGGACTTGGTGAGGATCTTCAGGAACTGATGTTTTCTCACCTGGAATACGGGACCTGGACTTCCTCCCCTGCCTGCGGATGCGGAAGGCTGTGGGTTGTGCTTCTCGGGAGCACAGCCAGGGGATCGTGCAAGCTGCTGCTGTTCCATGTATCCATGTATTTACCAAATAGTCTATCAAAAGTCTCTCAAGAAACTCTCCCCTTTCAGTTGCTTCCTGGCAGCTCGTCCTCCCCACTGCAGTTCCTGCCCCATCCCACCTGCCTGCACCGGCCCGGTGGGCTCTACAGGCTTTGGGGTCCCAGAAATTGGTGGTGGGGACATGGGAGCAATGTAATAACTGCAGCCTCACCCGCCTTTGGGCTCAAGGCAAGAGGCTTCAAAAAGCGAAATATTTATCCTTCTTTTCCTCCAGCAGCATGTGTAGAACGGCCAGAGGGAGCTGCTGCTGGTGGGTGCTCTGCTGGAGGAACGAGCTCTGGGGGGGAATTGGGGTGGGTTTAGGATGTCTGACCCAGCCCCCCTGCCCTGGGATCACCTCGGTCAGGGGCTGGAGGGTTTGGCTTCATGAGGAGTTACCAGCCAGCTGAAATCAAGCATCTTGATGAAGATGGTTTGAGCATCATTGATGGAGGCTTTATTCCTTCCCTTTATTTTGGGGCTCCCTAAAGCTGCTTGATCTCTGTGCAGAAGTGTCCCTGAGAATGAGCTTTGTGAGGTGGAGCTGCCCTTGGTCCCAAGAGAGGGGGTGAACCCAGAGCTCCTGCAGCACATTCATTCCAAGCATTGTCTTTCCTTTTTGAGACAAATCTTGGGCAGTTCCATAATGCCAGACCCTTCAGAGCAAGCAGGTCTGGACTGGGAGGGTTGGTTTTGTGAGAGGACAGGCAAAGGCTTAGAGCAGCTTTGTCAGTGTGAGGGGACAGGGAGAAACCTTCCTTCAGAGAGATGCTGATCTGAAACACAAACTGCCCCTCTCCAGGCTGGCACAGTCCCTGCTCTGTGGCACCTCGTGTTCCAGCAGCTCCGTGCCGGGGCACTGCTCAGCGTGTGCTTTCCATGGAGGCTGAAAGGACCTTGGATTTTAAAGCTTGGTCTCAGCCCCCTCTGCTCTGCACAGCAGCCGGAGCTCTGGGGCACTGTCAGTGCTGCCTGGGCAGGAACAGGTCTTGTCCACCGGGAAGAGCATCAGCCTGCCTTGGGGAAGAGAATCCCCACCCATCCTTGGTCTGAACGTTCCGCCAGCTGCACTGCAGCTCATCAGGGCTCTCTTTGGTGTCCCAGCAGGTGCTGTCCCTGCTCACCGTCATTAGAGGAGGCACCAGAGTCTTGTACTCCGAGATCTGAGCCCCTCAGAGCAGCCCCTTCCCACGCAGGGCTGTGTCCTGTGTGCCCCCGCTGTCCCCCAGCCCACTGTCCCAGCCCTGACCGCTGCCTGCTGCTGAGGCTGCACATGATCTGTCCCTGCCAGAGAATCGGGGGCAGGGCAGCACCAAATGGACACCTGTGTCTCCGAGTTTGCTCTTGGGCAACGAAAGAGCTGGGACAGAGACCCTGCACACGCACAGAGCAGATCCAGCCGGGGCTGGCACGGGCGACTCGGGGCTCCATCGCCCCCGCTCTGCCGGGCGCAGCCCGCGCTCCCATCGCCGTTCCAGCCGCTGCTCCGGCGCCTCCCGAGGGGACGGGGACAAAGCCAGGGCTGGGGCGTCCTGCGTGGCGTCCGAGTCCTCCCTCTGCCCGTGTCCGCACCCCTGTCCTGGTGCCTGTCCCTGGCCCCACACGTGTCCCACTTGATGTCCCTGTCCCCACACGTGTCCCACTGGATGTCCCACTGCATGTCCCTGTCCCCACGCGTGTCCCCCCATCTGTCCCTGTCCCCACACGTGTCCGCGCTGCTCCTGCAGGTGGTGCCGGTGCGGGGGGTGTTGTCCCGTCTCCGTTCCGCGCGCTTTTTCTCCTTCTCTCGGTTGATCTGATGGTTTTTCCCCTCCCCTCACTCCGGAGAGCTGCCCCCCGCTCCGATAAAGCGCCCTGCCCCTCCCCGCCCCCTCCGTGCGTGTTTTGGGGCAAAAGGGGCCGGAATCGGGACCGGCGGGGCCAGGCCCCGCCCCCTCCTGGCGGGGCTGCCCTGCGCCCGCCTGTCCTCAGCGGGGCCGGCGGCGGGACGGGCTCAGGCGCGTGGCGGGGCAGCCCCGCGCGGTGAGGCCCTGCGAGGCCCCGGGGCGGAGCCGGCGCCGCCGATGGGCTCCGGGTCGCGCAGCCCGGGCCGGGCGGGCCGGGGGGAGCGGGAGCGGGACAGGGACCGGGACCGAGAGCGGGACAAGGACCGGGAGCGGGACCGCGGGCGCTCCGGGAGCCGCGGGCGGCGGCGCCGGAGCCGGGGGCGCCACCGGGAGCCGAGCTCGGGGTGAGCGGGGACAGGGCCTGGAGCGGCCGCGCCGCGGCTGAGGGGGAGCGGGGCCGGGGGAAGCGAGACCGTGTACCGGGGGGAGCGGGGCCGGGGGAGCCGGGCCGTGTGCGGGGGGAGCGGGGCTCGGTGCGCGGGGGCCCGGGGGGCACGAACCGGCCCCGCTCCCGCGGCCGGGCCCGGCAGGCGAAGGGAAGGGAACGGGAGGAGCGCTCGGTCCCGCCGGGCTCGGGCAGGGCCGGGGGAGCGGGGCTGGGGCTGGGGCCGGGCGGTCCCACGCGCTGCCGTGACCCCCGGCCCGCTGTCCCGGCGCTGGTCCTGGTGCCGGTGCCGGCGGGGGACGCTCCGTGCTCGGACCGGCCGTGCCTCCTCCCGCTGACACCCGGCTGTGCCGCCCCAGCTCCGACTCCAGCGGCGAGAGGCAGAAATGGAAGAAGAAGAAGAAGAGGAGCAGCAGCCGGGACCGGGACCGGCCCCGTAAGGAGCGGAGGAAGCCGCGCTCGCGGTCCCGGGGCCGCTCCTCCGGCTCCAGCCCCGAGCGCGGGCGGGACCGGGCGGCGCGGGGCCGGGAGCGGGGCCGGGAGCGCGGCCGCAGGAGGGATGGATCCAAGTCCTCCGTGTCCTCCGTGAGCTCCCCGTCCCCGCCGCGGCCCCGCGGCCGCGAGGAGCCGGAACCGGCGCTGAGCCTGCAGGAGCGGCTGCGCCTCCGGGAGGAGAAGAAGAAACAGGCGGCGCTGCTGAAGGCGCTGGAGACCCCCGAGGAGAAGCGGGCACGGAGGTTGGCCAAGAAGGAGGCCAAGGAGAGGAAGAAGCGGGAGAAGATGGGATGGGGGGAGGAGTACATGGGATACACCAATACAGACAACCCCTTCGGGGACAACAACCTGCTGGGCACCTTCATCTGGAGCAAGGTGAGCTCTGCCCTGTCCCTGTGGCCACGCGGGTCAGGGCAGGTGGGTGGGGGACAGGGGGAACCTGTGCCTGAGGTGGGGTGAGAAGATGGGGCAGGGGAAGGAGAAGGAGCTGCTTGGCTGCATTTACTGGGGCAAACATGTGGAGATGGTAATGGAGATGGAGCACTTCTTTTATGAGGAATGACTGAGACCTGAGGGTTTTCCACCTGGAGAGGAGAAGGCTTCAGGCAGATCTAAGAACCCTGTCCAGTGCCTAAAGGAGCTCCAGGAGAACTGGAGAGGGACTTTGGACAAGGGATGTAGTGACAGGACAAGAGGGAATGGCTTCCCACTGGCAGAGGGCAGGGTTAGATGGGATATTGAGAAGGAATTCTTTCCTGGGAGGGTGGGCAGGCCCTGGCACAGGTTGGGCAGAGAAGCTGTGGCTGCCCCATCCCTGGAAGTGTCCAAGGGCAGGTTGGAGCACCCTGGGCTAGTGGGAGGTGTCCCTGCCCATGGCAGGAGGTGGCACTGGATGATATTTAATGTCCCTTCCCATCCAAACCGTTCCATGATTCTGTGATTTTAAGTCTCATGTTAAGAGACAACTTCTATCAGAGATCCTCCCTTCCAAGAGCAGTCAGAGGTTGGTTTATTCCAGCAGAGAGAATCTTTCCATCAACACTTAGAGTCTGAGACTTGGTAAAAAGCTATTACACAGCACTCTGACTTCAGCTGAAGGTTTTCCCTTCTTGCAGCATCTGACAATACATCTAAACCTGTCCATTACACAGGGCTAAGGAGGAAGGGTTGGCATCACTGGAAACCAGAAAACGCAGCAGTGTCAGCCTTAAACACCTTCCTGTGAACTGAGGGAACAATTCCTGCAAGCCACAAGGAGAACTTTAAGTGCTGAAAAGATGTGTGTGGCTTTAGAGCTTAAAACAACCTTTACTGGAGGCAAGAGCTTGATCTTCTGGGGTTTCAGTTTCGTTTCTCTTTCCTGCCTAAAACCTGGCTGAACACACACATGTGATATAGTTGATAGCAGCAGAAGGGCAGCAGCATATGGGCACCCTCCCTTTGGAGGAGCAGCCACATGGAAATGCCAGGAAACAGCCTCAAGTTGCACCAGGAGATTTTACATTGGATAGGGAAAATCTCTTCATGGAAAGGGTTGTCAAGCCCTGGCACAGGCTGCCCAGGGAAGTGGTGGAGTCACCACCACCAGAGGGATGGAAAACACATGGAGACGTGACACTTGGGGACATGATTTAGTGCTGGGTTGGACTCGATGGTCTTAGAGGGCTTTTCCAACCTAAAGGATCCCCTGATTCCATGATTCCACCCCTGTTTCTTGTGGTGCAGCAGTAATAAAACCTCAGCCAGTAAACTGAGTCAGGGCACAAAGCTCTGAGCAGCAGCTCTGCCACGTTGCAACTGGCTGAATATTTCAAATTATGCTGACTCCTTCCATCCATCTTTCCTCAAGGAACCAAGTCCTCGGGTTTCTGCTGAAGCTCCCTCCTCACGAGGGACAGTTTGACTAATATAGCAAGGGATAACAGGTTTTTCCATGGTTTCAGTCTTTCTCCCTGATGCTTTTTCAAAGGCCAGCCCTGGGAGGCAAGATGCTCTAATATGAATCTTCTCTCCTCTCTCCAAGAGCCTGAAGGATCAATGCCTGTAACACTCCTTCACAGAAATTAATGCCACTCTGGAAGGGCTTGTCTACACATGAGTTATCCCAGGGAGCCATTCTGCTTGAAATTTGCACCTTATTTTATTGCAGAATAAGTTTCATGTGTAGACAAACCTCCTTTTGTAAGATGATTGTATCTTCAGGGGACCAGTTCAATAAAATTTAGCTTGTGGGTGTTTTCTCCCCATGTCCCAGGGCCCACAGGATTACACTGACTTTAGTGGTCATTGGTCCAAGCTGTAGGGAAATAAATTCATGAGCAAGCAGAGAAGAAAGTGGAAAAGTTACTTTTCATATTAAAATTAGAGTGTGACCCATGCTGTGAACTTCAGACTGTAAATAGCACCTGGTCTGAGCATTCCCACAGGTAGGGATGTGATGTGTCTGTAACACAGGGAGGGAAAGGAGAGCTGAACAGAGATTAAAACAAGGCATTTTTGGCATTTGAGCTCCCTGTGAATTTACAATTCTATAGAAGAGTCAAACACCCAGCCAAGAGAACTGAGAGACTGTCATCCTTCAGTGAAGCACGAAGAAAATCTGTGTCTGAGGCTTCCTCCAAGCTCAGTGTGCAACAGAATGAACTTGACTGTTGTTTTAATTAAGCTCCCATCAAAGCCTGATCCACACAGAGATTATAGAACACGTGACTGAGTGGCTGCCATTCCCTGATGGAAAAAAACCCCTGAAACAACGATCAGAAATGAAATCCCAACCTGGCTCTGCGCGTCGGTCCGTCTACAATTAAAACAGCAACGCTGTGAGTAAAAGAAACGACCCCAGTTCTGTGCCAGAGTTCGGAAGGGGTGCTGTCACACCTGGAATCGGGTCACATGGCGGGCAGGGGGTGTGATGTCATCAATCTGGGTGGCAGATGTCACAGGCGGGCGCATCATTAGTCTCCGCAGGGCCGTGTGATGCATGGTGACACCACGGCGGAGAGGGGCGTGATTGATACCTGGTGCAGGGAGCCCTGCGAAAGATCCAGCGTGCAAATAACACTTTTATAAATGCCTTTCTCATTCCATATGCAGGCAGGCCCCTGGAAGGAATGGAGGAGATTGAATTAAGCTTTTAACCCTCTAGGCTCTCCTGTCGTTTATTGTTAGGGAATTAATAGGAAGGCAGGAATGCAGATGGCCTGCCTGTCAATTCCAAGAGGTGATTTTTCTGATCTTCACAGACGTTTCCAGCATCTTTCATTAAACACTCATGTACCAATTTGTCATTTTAACTGGGCAGGAAAGAAACTCCCATTGAACTCCGTAGCTCAGGTGCTGTAAGTTAAATTTGGAAGCAGAAAGCCTTGCTCTGTTACACCTGCCAGACAGGCCCAGGGCTGATGAACAGCCTCTGCTACCTGGTTGGGTGGGGACAGGAGCTCCTGGAGGATGCTCAAGACCTCTCTGCAATCAGAAGAAAAGGACCTTATTCAACAGAAATGAAGAATCCTTGGATAGATCAACTGAGATCCCAAAGCATGTGACGCTTCAACTCAGTGTTTTCAAAGGGAGATAGAGCCTCCCTTCTTATGGGACTGGTCCCAAGGCAGGAAAAGTTCTCCTGATGGTTTACATGGCCTTTGGGAGCTGCCTTTGCTCCCAAGATCCCCATTAATGGCTTTTTGCCCCCATCAATTCTTCCCTGGGAGGGTGGGCAGGCCCTGGCACAGGCTGGGCAGAGAAGCTGTGGCTGCCCCATCCCTGGAAGTGTCCAAGGCCAGCTTGGATGAGGCTTTGAGCAACCTGGTCTAGTGGAAAGCGTCCCTGCCCATGGCTGGGATGGGCTTTAATGTCCCTTCCAAGCCAAACCATTCCATGATTCCACAATTCCATGAACTCATCCACAGCCTGACACGTTCCTGGCACTGTGAGCTGGTAAAGCAAAGGAAAATCTGCCCGGTGGAAACGATCAGCCAAGCTGAAAAAAAAAAGACTGAAGCAGGTTGAGTTCATTATGTGCTCATTAAGAAATCTGTAGCTGTAGTTTGTTGCTGTGTGTGTGAGCTCTGGCTGTCAGAAACCCTGACAGATGGACAGACAGACTGAATTATGGTCGCAGCGTAGAGACCGGGCAGGATCCCCCATTAACGCTTATTGGAAATTGTCATCACTTCAAGCTGAATGGGCTCCAGATGTTGAAACCCTTGTAGGGAAATCTTGAAGGTGAAGGTTAGAGCCTTGTGATTTTGCCTGTGTTGTAGGAGCTGCAGCCACTGCCTTTGATTTATTATTGTTTAAGTCAACAAGATTTGGGAGGAAGGGAAAAACTGAAGAGGGCAACACATGGGTGAGGGTGGCTGGCTCTGAGCTGCCAAAGGGAAGGCTCTGCTTTTATTACCTGGCTGTGAGAGAAACATTAAGCAAATCACTGTTGAAAGTTTCACTGGCAAACTCAGTGCCTCGGTATCATCTGCTTTTACAGCAGGTAGAGCTTTGTGTTGCTTTGTGCTTATGCACATGCTAATATTTGGATTTCAAGGGCTTTTGGAAGCCGCAGGTGTAGAAACAAGATAGATTTTTATCAGCCAGTTTCTCCTTCAAAAGTGGGAACAGGCACTTCAGCCAGACATTTAAATTATCTCAGATTTTTAAAAGTCCAGTGGTGGGGATCCCACAGCCCCCTCAGGCACTACAAGCTGGTGCTGCAGCATCTTTACTGCCACAAAGTTTTCCCTAATGCCTCTAAAACTCCCTTGGTGCACTTTAAACTCATTACCCCTTGTCAAATACTCGCTGAACACAGAGCATGGTTTATTACCTTCCTTTTTGTGGCACTTTTTAACATGCTTGAAGATTGATAAATCTCCCCTTGGTCTCCTCCCTACACTCAGCCACTACTTTGGGTCTTTTCGTGTAGGTCATAGTTTCTAGATATGAATTTATTTTGTTACTCTCCCTCTAGACTCTTGTGGTGTCCAAAACTGGGCCAGCTGAGGCTCTTGTTAGGACTGAGGAGGTTTCCTTGTGTATTTGAAATCTGACATCCCTTTTATTCAGCCCAGCACCCTTCTCTTCATGCCTCTTCAGTTTTGGCTCAGTATTGCCCCAGATCTTTTCCTGCAAAGCTGCTTTCTTGGCGCTTCTTTCCCAGCTCACATTTGTGTGGTTGATTATTCCTTCACAAGCTTGGAATGTAACACTCATCTTTATTATCTTACTGCTTTCAGTTTATTGCTCTTCCTGAATTCAAGCCCTGATTTGCAGCTCTGTCCCCCTTCCCCATCTTGAAATCATCTCCACATAAGCTCTGATCCATTGCCTGAGTTATTAATGGAAATATTGGCTCATGTTGAATGCAGGAGTGGCGTTTGGGATGAAAACTGAGCACTAGTAGCACTTTGCAGGATCAAGCCTTGTGCTGTGATCATACAAGTATTTACAGAGACTGTTGCATTGCTGAAGTGTGCTCAGCTTTTGGAGGTCATGTCTCTGCCTTGTGCATGGTGTGCATTTTCCTTCTTCCAGCAGAACCTCTGGGAATGGCTTCTCCCTGCACTAAACAGGCTTTTTTCCCCCTCTTGTTCTCTCATGAGAGTTCGTGAACTGTTCCCTGGGCTGGACCCACAATGGGGCCTGAGCCAGAGGAAGGGGCTGGGGCAGAGCCCTTAAGAATGGCCCTTCCTCATCAATAACTGGTCCCTGACAGGCTGAAGGGTGCACAAAGTGACTTGCCTGTTGTGCTGTCACTCCAGCTGGGGCACAACCCACAGCAGGGCCCTTGCACGCCGGACTTGGCTGTCCAAAGCACCAGAGAAACCTTTTCACTCATCTTTTCAGTGTTTAAACCCCTATATTCCTCAGGGAGGGGGTATCCTGGGGGGTCAGGATGCTGCCAGTCCCCTTTTGGGGGTTTATTGGGATGATTTATGCCCTTGGAACAGGAGGGCATTGGCAGGCTCAGGGCAGGTACAGCCTTCAGATGATGGGCTGAAGCTCAAAGTCAGGGAATGCTGGTTTGCACCACCTGAAGAGCAGGTCACCAGAGATCCTGGCCACCAGTTGCATCCAGAGCTCTGCAGAATGATGAGGTGACAAATTCCTGCCTGCACCTCACATCCAAACCCTTCCCTTTCCTCTTTTAAGCAAATCTTTCCTCCTGCCTGACTCCATGTGGTGTAAATGAGGAGCAGTTGGACTGAAAACTCTGTACTGAAATCAGAGGTGGAGGGGAGAAGAGCAGACACATGATCTTGTTACCTATTTTGAGGGTTGAAAACTGGTATTGGAAAAGTCAGTTAGCCTGGAAAATGTCATAATCTTCAATGTCCAATTCAAATACTTGGAAATACAAGAGGAAAACCCATCTCTGTCCATGGAGTTCGCAGTGTGGACAGATTCTGTCCTGGCTAAATTAAATGCCTTTTGCCACTGACTACAAGAAGAGCAGGTTCAGCCTCAAAAAACTTTAGTAAATGGAGGCAAAAAATCAATTAAAAAAGTGGGAACTGATATCTGTAATTCTATGACATTAAATCATGCAAAAAAATGTTGTCTTGAGTATCACTCTGGCAGGGCATGGATTTTTTATCCCGAGCTTAGCTAATTTCCATTGATTTATTTTTCCTTGGCAGCATTTATTTTCTGCAGCAAGCATGACTGCTCTGGCTAAAGCTTAGATGTTTATCTTTTGGGGTGGGCAGGGAGCCGAAGTGGATGGGAGAGGTTTTGCAGCTGAAAAGGATATTCTGCCTTTTTTAATGTTTCCTGTGTTTGGGGAATACATAATTCCAGCAGAAAAGCAGAGAACAAACAATTGAGCTTCAAGTGGAGCCTTTTCCTCTGAACCTGAAGACTTCTTAAGTTTGGAGCCAAGTGCTTCTCATCCTAGACTTGCTCATAACATGTTGTAGGTGTTGTAGGTGTAGTCCAGGGGGAAAGGGGAATGGGAGACCACGGGGTCCAAAGAGTCAGGGTCTACTCCAGCTTCTCTCTGGATAATGGGCAAATAAATCACTTCTTCTCTCTGTGCCTCAGTTTCTCCATTTGTTAATAAACTGGGAGTGATGCTGATCTTTGTGGAGGGTTTCCTGGCCAAAGTCAGTCTGTAAGAGCCAGGCATTGCAGTATTTGTGGCAGCAAGATGGGTCAAAAAGCTGCAGGTTTGAGATTCTGTTGCATCTCCCCCCGGTGCCCTGGCCATGCACACACACCTAGAAGAGAAGAACAGGGAAGTCCCAAAGCTGTGTGAGAAATTAATACATAAATAGATAAATAACACAGTCCCAGAGCTGTGGGATGAATTAGTGGCATAGGAGTACTTTTGAGCACCTCACCTGTCTCTCTGCACACTCCTTTGACAATGTCCAGGCAGTGAATGTGCCAGCACTGTGTCCTTTCCCTGCTGCCCAACATTGCCTTATCATTTTCTGAGGTTCTCCCACCCATCTGTATCCACCTGCTGCCTTTCTTATCCTTCCTTACCCCCTCTTTGGGGGTGGGGACCAACTTGCTTGTAATCATGAGTGAATATGAGCTTCAGCAACTCATCACAGTTCACAGACTGGGGTTTGAGATACATCAACAGTGAGGGAAATGGCACTTAATTCACAGAAGATTAATTGCCCCAAACTTTGGAGTGTTTTCAAGCTGACCATGGGACACTTACCAAAACCAGATTCCTTCCCCTGGAGGTGAGCAACATGAGGATGGCTTGGAGCTCTTCATCTCCAGCTTTGCCTCACAGCCACCACTGGCATGAGGACTGTGGTGCTTCCACACCCTTCCCAACCTTTCCTGCCCCTTCTGTCCTTGCCCTCCCCTCTGGGACTTGCAACCTGGACTGAACCCTTGAGCAATTCAGATCAGGGTTAGATTTGCTGAGCTGAACCCAAGCAGAGCTCAGACCTCAGATCTTCTGTTCCTTCATCCCTCTGTGGTTCTCACAGCCAGAAATTTGATGTTGTGTTCTTCACCCAAAACTACCTGTAATTGTGCTTGTTAACAGTCTAAACCAAATTGCACCAGAACCGGTGGGAAGATGCTCATCAGCACTGACCACCCTGGATCAGCCCCTGAAATAAAGGCTTCCCACTGCCCTCATGCCATGCTAACATTAATTGTTTCATTTGCACACAGCTTAGAGGTGCATGAGAGGCAGGGGACACCCTCAGCTCTGGCCCAGGGGAGTGTGGTGACGAAGGGAAAGGGAGCTTCTGTTTTCAGATCCATCATCCCTTCCTCCAGTCCTTTTTCCTCCTGCCCCAGACACAGCCTTGGCTGCTTTGCAGTTGTTCATAAACACCATCTACATCTGTCCTGAGCCACGAGATGTATTAATCAATTTGATGAGGATGTTAAAGCTTTCTCTTTGCACCTAATTATGGGCTGATTTATAGTACTGGCCTTGTGTTTGATGGAGCTCTCCCCCTGGCAGTGATTTACATGGCATTGGCACCGAGCTCTCCATCTCTCCAATACTCTGTCATTTTCTCTGCCCCTCTTTCTCTCTCTTTCCCTCTCCCCTCCTCCCCACACCCCTCTGCTCTATGTTCCCTCATGAGAGCCTAATGACATGTTGACAGACTCGTGAAACATTGCTCCCTCTTCCCTGCATCTGTCTCTGGCTCCGTGGCTCCCAGTGCTCCCTGACACATCCAGATGGAAGGGCTGGCAGCGAGGCAGAGCCTCTGGCCACTGCCCCACTGCAAGCCCTGCAGCTCCACACCTTTCCTTCTGCAAGGGCTTGGGGCAGAGCTGGAGATTCCCTGGGGGAGGTTTCCATGCTGGCAGAGAGCTGGGGAGCCCCATCCTGGTTCTCCAGCTTCCAGTGAAATTCTCTAATGAGGTAATTAAAGAGCAGTGATTGAGGCTTCTCAGCTTGACTCACCTGAGGATCTCCACATTTTGGAGAGTGGGGGGCACAAGTTTTATTTCCTTTTTGTACCAGAGAGGAAAACAAAGCACAGAGACTTTTTGGGGGTTGTGTTGCTGAAAGGGGCAACTGATAAAGTCATCCCACTTCAGGTGCTACCTGGAGGTTCCTCTCCTCCAGCTGATGGGGAAAGTGGGAGGAGAAAGAAGCAATTACACCAGTTTCACTCATCTCTGTGAG
This sequence comes from Xenops minutus, assembly GCA_035221455.1. Taxonomy (NCBI): domain Eukaryota; kingdom Metazoa; phylum Chordata; class Aves; order Passeriformes; family Furnariidae; genus Xenops; species Xenops minutus. The sequence goes on along the minus strand of JAWWEE010000075.1, from coordinate 4,370,345 downwards.
ATTAACTCTGCCCCAGAGCAGAACCTGTTCCATATGTTTCATTCTTACCCTCCTTCTTTTTCATTCTCTCTTCCTCTAACCCTTTTTTTTCATTTCCTTTTCTTTTCCTTTTCCTTTTTTTTCGGTTTCCTTTGACTTTATTTTAAGAAGCTCAGCTCTGAAAATATAAATAAGGAAAGGGAAAAGGAAAAATTAAAGGAAAAGGAAAATTAAAAGGGGAAGGAAAGGGAAAAAGGAGTCTTTGGGTATTTGGAGACATGCCAAAATAAAGATGTGTTTCACACAGGATCCAGCATTTGTGGCTACTGGTCCTAATGCAACTCCAACCTCACCTCCCACCTTCTTTTGTGCTTGGGAATTGCAAAATTCACTTTTCTAGGGGCAATGCTGTTGCCTTCCCCGTGTGAGCAAAGAAAATAGGCTGAGGGTGAAGGGCCTTCAGGAAAGCTTTTGGTTTGCTAACTCCAAGTTTCCTAATTTTGGCTCCTTTCAATTAGGAGATTTAACGTGCAGGGAAATCACCACAGTGATGTGTCCCTGAGCTAAGGAAATGTCCTTCAGCCTGCAGCAAACAGTGAATATCAGGTGGCACAGGGTGACCCCCAGTCCATCCTCTGGCCCATCCACTTGCCCTCACTCCTCCCTGGGCTCTTCATCCCCATTCCCTCCACGCAGCTGCCACTTTGCACAGCAGGTGGTTGCTTCTCCAGCTGCCAGATGTGCCCATGAGACCAGATGTTTTGTGTGTTCCAAATCAGCTGCACAGCCACGATGTAGGGGTGAATTCAGGGAGTTCTCAGCACAAGAGAGCAGAGGGTGAACCCTTCTGTTGTTGCAGCACTAACACTGCCATGAGAACAGAACTGCTGCTCTGTCCCTTCTCGTGAGGAAAGTTCCTGCCAGGAAAAGTTTCTACCAGGCACAGGAAGGGATTCTTGGGGTTGGACTTTGGTTATCCTCGTGGGTCCCTTCCTACTCAGATAATCCATGATTCTGTGATATTTCAGGTGAAGCACTTTTTGCTTTGCCTGGATAAAACTGAAGCCTTTTTCCACTTGCTGTGATCGAGCCATCAAAATTCAACTCACACCCAGACTAATGACTTTCAAAATCGGAACTTTGGAGCTGCACCAAAGATAAACTTGGCCAGTTGTAATTAAAAAGGAAAGTCAAGAGTCCAAATAGAGATATTAGGCTGTATTCATATGTATTCCATATCATCTGTCACTGCAGTTCAGGAATCCAGCTCTGTCTTCCAAGCCCAAGATCCTGGCTCAGCCAGGCTCCCTTTGCACGCAGGTGTGCACATGTGCAAAACTATGCAGAGTTTGAGCCTGCAGATTGCACATGTGTTCCACTGCACTCCATAAAATGCATATTAATGGTGCTGGAGCTGGAGGCCTGTCCAGAGAAGCAGATGCTTGTCGATGGTGAAGCTGCTGCGCTGAACAGATGAAAAGACATCTCTGCTGCTGAGTGAATTCCATCAGACCAGGAGCAGCTGCTCTAAAGCTTCTGAAAGCAAAAATCCTCATGAATAAATATTAGGAGGGAAAAAATGAGGCTTCTAGAGAACAAAAGGAAGCAGAGGAAGTTACTGAGAGATGCTGAGACCTTTCATCTCAGTAAAATATGCAATTAACACAACACACACATCTCCCCCAGAAAGGCCTTGCATTTGTTCAGGGTGACTATAGGATCAGAGATAAGGTTTCTTTTGGTGAGCAAGGAAGACCATAAACTGTTATTCCTCTGCCTGTCAACACAGGAGGGCTTGGCATTAGTGATTTCACAGAGTTACTGAGTCAGCCCCCTGGAAATGCTCAGCAATCATTTGATCTAAAGGCAAGCTGCTGTGGTTTCAGGTTCAGAAATGCTTGGTATTCCCTTGCGAATAAAAAAAGCCCATTTTTGAGGGTGTCCAAACCTTGGAGCAGCGTTGCATTCCTCTTGGGTATCATTGCTGCAGGACCTGGTTCTGATAGCCTGGGTTACACCTGTGTGGTGCCAAGGTGAAGTGCTGCTGGATCCCTGTCCAGTGCTCCTGGATCAGTGTCCAGTGCTGCTGGATCCCTGTCCAGTGCTGCTGGATCAGTGTCCAGTGCTCCTGGATCAGTGTCCAGTGCTGCTGGATCCCTGTCCAGTGCTCCTGGATCAGTGTCCAGTGCTGCTGGATCAGTGTCCAGTGCTGCTGTCCTGCCCAAAGGGCTGTGGGGGCAGTGCCAGGGAGGACCTGCAGCCTCAGCACTCTCCACCCTTATGAGGGGTCTGGTGATGGGCTGAGGCAGAAGTGGCTTCGTGTCTTGTGGGAAATGAAGGCTGGGCTGGAGAGCAGCTGGGACTCGCCTGCTTTCTGTCCACACAGCCATCTGCCAGGCCAGCTTGCACTGAGCTCTGCAGAGCCCCCAGGAAGAGCTGAGCTTGGACTATCTGCTGACGGGCTGGGCTCTGGGACACTGGGCTGGGTGTCCCAGATGCCTTTGTGCTCCATGAATCTGGATCCCTGCTGAGCTGTGGCTTCTGCTTTCCCATGAGTTTTAGAGCCTGGGTTCAGGCAGCCTCCCAGCAGGACCTTGAGGACTTAGAGCACAAGCAGCCAGCTCAAGAAATGCCCAGAGCTGTGCAGGACTGTCTGTACAACAAGCCCAGTGGGACACTGAATCTACTCTGCTGCTAAAATCCTGAGATATCACGTTGCCCAATTCCTTTCTAATCCATTGCTCAGTTGTCCTGTTCACACTGGTGCAAATTCTTTGTTTACAGCAGTCCTGCTTGTTAGTGCCAACATCCAAGCAAAAAGGACTCCAGGGCCACATGAGAACCCATTTGACCCCGTTTGAATCTGACCCCGTTTGCCTCAGGAGCCAGAAGGAGATGCCTGGAGGAGCATGTGAAAGCCTCCAGCAGGCAGATGTTTCTCCCAAGCCCTCCTCTTCACACCCTGCATGTACAAACATTCTCTGGAGTCTGCTGGCTCCAGACTTGCAGACACTGCTTCCAAATGTAGCCCTTTTCCTGTCCCCCTCCCCACAGCTCCTATTGCTACCAGGACATGACATGTCACTGCCTCGCTGCCATACCACTTGTTCCCATGGCTGTGAGGAGTAAAACCAGCTTCCTCCTTTCTCATTTGATCCGTTTGAGCCACTTCTTGATGGCAACCTGGAAATCTGGTTCTCTGCCTTGCAGTGTGCTCGTCCCTCGGACCTATCAGTTTATTACAGATTCAAAAAAAAAAAAAATCAGGGATAACTACAGATGGCTCACAGCTGGAGGGAAAAACAGACACAAATTTCTGCTGGCTGCAGTTCCAATTGAGCCCAGGATAATTCCCTCCTTCTGTTTCTTCTGGGTGAGGAGATGCAGTTCTTTCCCTTCCCATAAGCAGTAATAGGTAGGCTGGACTGGTGCAAAACCAGCAACAGACTGAAGCAATCAAAAAAAGCCAGAATGACTTTGCAGAATAGGATAACTCTTTAGCCTTTCCTTTCCTTTCCTTTCCTTTCCTTTCCTTTCCTTTCCTTTCCTTTCCTTTCCTTTCCTTTCCTTTCCTTCCCTCCTCCTTTTTTTTTCTCTCCTTTGCTTTCCTTCCCTCCTCCTTTTCTTTTCTCTCCTTTTCTTTCTCTTTTGTTTAGAGATTATATTTTAAAACCTCTAAGTAATTTCTGACAACAGGTACATAAAATAAGAACAGAAAGCTCCATCTCTGCCTGTCAAGGATGCAAACCCTGTTTTTGTTAAGCAAGAAAATGCACAAGGATGGTGTGGTTGAGAGCTGTCCTTAGGTCACGGCTCACCACCTGCCCTGCCCTGCAGATTTCAGGTTATATATAGATGATAGAAAAAATCAAAATGGAAAATTGTCAGTTTAATGGTGTCTGACCATTTCACGTTCCTTCTTGCAAGGAGGAAATGCCTTCAAGTGGAATGTTCAGCAAGAGCACCCAAAATAGGACCTTTTAATTCCCTAACCAGCCTTGGCTTCGAGCTTCAGACTCCTCCCAAACATATTTCATGTAAGGCTCCAGGCAGTCTCGCCCCACTAACTGGGCACTGGCTTGCTTGGCTGGGCTGCCTCTCCCTGGCTTGTTTGGAAAGACAACAGGTAGACAGGACTGCAGTCCAGGGTCCATTCCAAAGCTGAGGGCACTGATTCCCCAGCCAATGCGTGGTCTGGTGACACTAATGAATTGTGTTAGAGGAAGCAAAATGAAAACTAGTTTTGTTTGGGCAATGGTTTCAAGGGATTAGATCGTGGGTGACTGAATACACCGAGAGTGACTCATCAAGGTCTCACGCAGCCCTTTGCTCAAGGCCCACATAGCTGGGGTGGCAGCTCACATCTGCTGCAATGGACCTGCTCCAGGGCCAGCTCCGTGCCTACAGCTGTGCCCTGACCCTGTTTATGGAGCCATCTTTGTCAGACACCATTTTTGCCAGTCCCCTCAGAGGCTGAATAAAATATTTGTGCAATTCCCGCTGCCTGAAGCCATGGGAAAGATTTTTCTGGAGGGGTGGGAGCACGAGGTACAAAAAAGAAATGCACGGGAGGTGGAGAACTATGAAACCTGTGGAGAGGACAGATGTGGAGAACTTCTGCAGAAGAAAAATCATGGAATATCCACAAGGGTCACCAAAGTCCAACTACTGGCCTTGCACAGGAGAGACACAAAAACGTCACCATGTGTCTGAGAGCATTGTCCAAACCCTTCTTGAGCTCTGGCAGGCTTGGGGCTGAGACCACTTCCCTGAGGAGCCTGTTCCAGTGCCCAGGGTAAAGAACTTTTTCCTAATATCCACCTAAACCCCCCTGACACAGTACCATGGGCAGTTTTGGGCACTACAAGGTAAGAAAGATTTGTAGCACCTGCAAATACAGACAGGATTATTGCTAACTTCAACACCTGTGACCCTTTTCCTTTAGGGATAGACTGAGATTGTCAGAGAACAGAAGAAGCAAAATCCAATGTGACAGGTTCAGGAGTTCTCAGCACTCACATCCATCAGCAAGAGAGGTGCTAAGGTGGCACTACACAGAGCCAGGGAGCTCCAAGGTGCAAAACCAGCCCTAAATAAGGAGCAGTGTCCTAAATGCACTTAGGAAAAAGGAGGGCTGAAAGGGGACTGCACAGTTGTATAGTCTGGCTCATGCTGGAAAAGAAAATCCTTTGTTGTGAGAGGTCCATGGGTCTACATCTGTAGTGGCACAATTGCAATTTTCTTGCTGACATTCCATGCGGGTGGTGGGAAAATCAACCCTGTTTGACTCACTGGACTGAGGAATTCATGTAACTGGACTGCAAATGTATGTGCAAACAACCAAAATGCTAATTTTGTGATCGTATATGAATTGTATACACAAACCTGGGCAGTTTCCCAGGAGAAGGGGAGGGGTGAATGTATCACCCCAGTAGAGCTGTACCCCTATGGCTGATCTGTCTGTAGGAGCTACATAAGTCATCCCACTGCTGTGGATGATGGGAGAGGAGAGCTGTGCCTTTACAAGGATCTCACAGGTCTTTAGAAGAAGCCCTTAGCCACTTAATCCAGCCTTGGTTTCCTGGATGTCAGGAAATGCTGCAAAGCCCAGTCTGGAGGTAAACCTTAGAGACTTGACAAGTGTTTCAGCCTGCTGGGTTATTACAGAGATGTATTGACAGGTGACTCTTTGGGTGGGAGGTTACATGGAAGAGATGCTGCAGTGTGAATGCTTTGAGATGTGTCCTAGAATTCCCTTTGACCAAGGAAAACTGGGCTGTTGTTGGTTGAATGAGGATGCACTGTAGGAGTAAAAGAGGGTTATCCAAAAGGGACACAACTGGCTGTAGCCACCTTGGATGGCAGAGGTGGGTTGTCCTGACCCAAATCAGGTGCAGGAGTGCAGCAAGGTCCTTTTCTCTTCCAGATAACAATATTTTATCTACCTGTTCTCAGATTAGAAGCAGACTTTCCTTGTCTCTCTCGAGGCCCAAGTCTCTGGTGGGATTTCAGAGCACTGCTGCACCCTGTAAACAAACCTCATCTCTCATCATGAAGGAAGGCATTGCTTGGAAATTTCCACCTCTTATTGTCTCTTCTGGTTGTTTCTCTCTATTTTGTCTCCAGTGAGTGATCTGAGCATCCTGACAGCAGTTTGAGATGTGACATATGAAAAAAAAATGTGTCTGGGGATTTCACTCTTCCTTGGGACATTGGCTTTGCAAACATCTGCCTGTTTGTGCAATCTGGCTTCTTCCAGCAGAAAATTAGTTCTTCAGAAGCATTCTGATGAACCCTGGGACAGGCTTGACTCTGGCATTGGTGGTGTGTCTGTCCCCAGAGCAGGGGGAGGGATGGGAAAGGGGGGCTGACTCTGGCAGATGCAGGGAACCAGCTCTGACCTTCCCATCATTTCAGGGTAGGATATTAGCAGAGGGTTTCCCTTGGGCTTTGTCCACATCGTCCCTGCCTCTCTGTATTGACAACAGCGTAAACAACAACCGCTCTGAAGTCAGAAAACTTGCAGCTGCATCCTCCAAGGGAACATGTCAGGGAAGTCACCTTGCAGGGTGTTTTGGGCAGAGAGTCATAAATTCATAGAACCATAGAATGGTTTGGGTTGGAAGGGACCTCAAAGCCCATCCAGTGCCACCCCCTGCCATGGGCAGGGACACCTTCCACCA
>JAWWEE010000075.1:4350524-4363583 GCA_035221455.1 Xenops minutus | reverse complement strand
AGAGAAGCTGTGGCTGCCCCTGGATCCCTGGAAGTGTCCAAGGGCAGGTTGGACGGGGCTTGGAGCAACCTGGGCTAGTGGAAGGTGTCCCTGCCCATGGCAGGGGGCTTACAATAGATGAGCTTTGAGGTTCCTTCCAACCCAAACCATCCATGGTTCTATGATACAGCTGTGCTGGTGCGCACCTTGCTAGGCCACATGGGCTCCCTGGGTTGAGCCTGGGTTTGCTGAAGGGCTTCAGGGGTAGGATTTGGGGACCTTCAACGGGATCAGAGCTCACTGGAACGGCAGAAGCAGGTGGATGTTGAGACATTTGCTGGCCAGTGAGGGGTTGTGGATGTCCTTGAGTTTCACAGCTTCCCTTGATCTCTGTTTCAGGCACTGGAAAAGAAAGGGATCAGCCACTTGGATGAGAAGGACCTGAAGGAGAGGAACAAGAGAATCCAAGAGGACAATCGTCTGGAGCTGCAGAAGGTGGGATAGGATGTCCCTCCATCCCCTTATCTGACAGAGAGCCCTGGGGACGGCCCAGTTCTCCCTGTCACTCGCTGGGAACTCCCCTTGTTCCTTTCCCTAGGGGTGTCCATAGTTTGTAGAATTGGGAGGCCACAGTATCCTGGCTTCTGCTATTCCAGCCTGAAAAATCTCTTCCCTTGGGGTTGAGCCCAGCTCAGGAGATGCTGGTCCTGACACTGAGGCACTCTGTGCCCCCTCACAGGACTGGCAGTGAGCCCCAGGCAGGCTGGCCCTCCTGGCTCTCTTGTAGCTGAGGCAGCCCAGGCAGTCACGGCTGTGCCCAACCACAGTGGCCTTACGTGCCCCTCCACCCTGGGCAGGTGAAGCAGCTGCGCCTGGAGCGGGAGCGGGAAAAGGCCATGCGGGAGCAGGAGCTGGAAATGCTGCAGCGGGAGAAAGAGGCAGAGCACTTCAAAACCTGGGAGGAGCAGGAGGACAATTTCCACCTGCAGCAGGCCAAGCTGCGGTAGGTGTGCAGCCGCTCAGGGCTGCGCAAGGAGCAGAGGGTGGCACTGCTTGGGGTCCCTCACTGTCCCTCTGTCCCTGTCCAGGTCTAAGATCCGGATTCGGGATGGGAGGGCGAAACCCATTGACCTCCTGGCCAAGTACATCAGTGCTGAGGATGATGACCTGGCCGTGGAGATGCACGAACCCTACACATTCCTGAACGGCCTGACCGTGTCTGATATGGAGGACCTGGTGGAGGACATCCAGGTGCTGCCCCTCTGCCAGGGCTGTCCCCCAGCTCTGCTTCCCTGCCTGCAGTGTGAAGCAGGTGCCTGATGTCCAGCTTGTCTCCTGCCTGCAGGTGTACATGGAGCTGGAGCAAGGGAAGAATGTCGACTTCTGGAGGGACATGACCATCATCACGGAAGATGAGATAGCCAAGCTCCGCAAACTGGAGGCCTCTGGGAAAGGGGGACCAGGTGAGCAGGAGGGCAGAGCCCAGTGTGGGTATCAGGGGGAGTGTGAGAGGTGGCTAACATAATGTATGGGGTGTGCGGTGTGTGCTTGGGCTCAGTGGGGCTCTCTGGAACCTGCTGGAAGGAGACTGCGGGTCTGGCAGCTGTCCCTGGCTGGGATCCAGCATCCTGCTCTCGGGAGGACTGGAATGAAGACCACTGAGTGTCCAGAGACTGACCAGCTGCCCTTACCTGTCCAGGGGAGCGCCGGGACGGTGTCAATGCCTCGGTGAGCTCGGACGTGCAGTCTGTGTTCAAGGGGAAGACATACAACCAGCTGCAGGCACTGTACCAGGGCATTGAGAGCAAGATCCGGGCGGGAGGGCCCAACCTGGACATCGGGTACTGGGAGAGCCTGCTGCAGCAGCTGAAGGCTTACATGGCTCGAGCCAGGTGAGGGCAGGGGCTGGGGGTGGCACAGACCCTGCCATGGGCAAAGCTGGGGAGGCACAGATCCAGTTGTTGATGTAGGTTTATACCTTTTCTGAGATGGCTGATTCCCAAGAGGGGAGCGGGGCTGGACTCCCGGTCCCTTCGCCAGTGATGTTTACGGTGAGGTCTCCAAGAGGGAACCAAACTGGGGGTTATTCAGCCCAAAACCATCCAGGCCCAGCAGATTTCTGCCCGCTGTGGTGGATGTCACAGCTCTGGGCGGTGGGTGTGAGGGGGTTCCTGTGGGGGACCTGACAGCTCCTCTCCTCTGGCAGGCTGCGGGAGCGGCACCAGGACGTGCTGCGACAGAAGCTCTACAAGCTGAAGCAGGAGCAGGGTGTGGAGAGCGAGCCTCTCTTCCCCATCATCAAACGGGAGCCGGCCTCCCCCAGCGACAGGTGAGCAGCCCTTTCCCCAGAGCAGAGCCCTCAGGGCCTCTTCCGTGGGGCACCCTGCACAGAAACGCAGCCTTGTGCTCGCACCCTCCCCCAGGCAGGGCTCAGATGAGCTGAGAACGAGGGTACCATCCCCGTCCCAGTCCTCTCTTCTCCCTTCCATGCAGGCTGGATGCCGAGGAGAGCCTTGAGGCACAGCCAGGGCCGTCCTCGGAGCCGGAGGCGGAGCAGGACGCGGAGGCCAAGGGCGAGGCGGAGGGGGAGGCCGTGCTGATGGAGGAGGATCTGATCCAGCAGAGCCTGGACGATTACGACGCGGGCAAGTACAGCCCCCGGCTGCTGGGCCCCAACGAGCTGCCCTTCGACGCCCACGTGCTGGAGGCCGAGGAGGACACGCACCGGCTGCTGCTGCTGCGCCAGCAGCTCCAGGTGACAGGTGAGCCCCAGGGCATCCTGCCTGGGTGTGCAGGGCTGGAGGGGACCCTGCCCTTGGGAAAGGGTGAGTAAGAGCTGGATCGGGAGCTGGTCCTCAGAGCTGACATGGCAGAGGGATACCCCCAGAGCAGAGGGTGCCCTGGGCTGGGCAGGAGCAGGGGGATGGGGCTCAGGCTGCTGGTGTTCCCTCTGGGGACCTGCCTCAGTGACCCAACGTCACCTCTTCTCCCCTCTCCTCCCTCACAGGTGATGCCTCTGAGAGCACCGATGACATCTTCTTCCGCAAGGCCAAGGAGGGCATGGGTGCAGACGAGGCGCAGTTCAGTGTGGAGATGCCGCTCACGGGCAAGGCCTACCTGTGGGCCGACAAGTACCGGCCGCGCAAGCCCCGCTTCTTCAACCGCGTCCACACGGGCTTCGAGTGGAACAAGTACAACCAGACCCACTATGACTTTGACAACCCGCCCCCAAAGATCGTACAGGGCTACAAGTTCAACATCTTCTACCCCGACCTCATCGACAAGCGCTCGACGCCCGAGTACTTCCTGGAGGCTTGCCAGGACAACAAGGACTTTGCCATCCTGCGTTTCCACGCCGGGCCACCCTATGAGGACATCGCCTTCAAGATCGTCAACCGGGAGTGGGAGTATTCCCACCGCCACGGCTTCCGCTGCCAGTTTGCCAATGGCATCTTCCAGCTCTGGTTCCACTTCAAGCGTTATCGTTACCGCCGATGAGGGGCTGCTTGGCCCCTGGACTCCTGCCAGGGGTGGGCAGGACGTCTCATCCCCTGGCACAGACACTGTCCCTTGGATGTCTCCAAGGCCTGGCCCAGCACAGGGCATATTCCTGGGGTTTTTCCTTGTCCTTGCCTTTATTCTGAAGGATAAAGACTGAAACTTTGGTATAAATAAAATAGGGGTTGTTTTAGCTGTGGGATCCTGGTCGTGGGCACCCCCACTGCTCCTGCATGGCATCACCAGCCAGTACCACACCCAGTACAGGCACTGGGAGCTCCTCTGGGGGCTGGGTTGTCCTTGGGGAGCAAGGAGGTGTCCTCATCCCTGTGTCACTGGGGTCTGCTGCCCCATCCCCACATGCTGTCAACCCTGTGTGGTCCCTTTGCCCCCCTCCCTGCCCCACACCTTCCCTGACCAGTGTCAGACCAGTCCAGCTGAGTCTCCTCAGCTGGAGCCATGGGGCCCTTTGCTTCACCAGCACGGTGCTGCCCCACGTCCTGCTACACAGACCTCCTGGGCCCCTTCCCCCTCCCCGCCGGCCCCATTCCTGGCACGTCCTCCCCTGGGATTTGGCTTCCCCAGCCTGGGAGTGCTGCCACATCCCTCAGTCCTGGCTGTGGCATGGGAAGCTTCAGGGCTGCCAGGCCCCTTTTCCAGCAGGGTGGAGGAGAGGGATGCTGGCTGGGATATCTCCTTACAGGGGAAAATCCGGATTCCATGGCCTGCAGTCCCTCCCACATCATGCCTGTGAGGCTCTCGCTGCCCTGGGCAAGACTCAGCTGCACTGAGCTGGGGGTTCCTGAGGGCCTCAAGTAATGCTCAGCAAGGTTTTTGGCACCTTGAGGGGCACTTCGGGGCTGAGCTGGGACTTGGTGGCATTGGTCCCTCCAGGTGCTGGCCGTGGTGGTATGTGAGTAATGCGCAGGGGCACTTCTGGCACTGAACTATCACAGCAAGGCCATTTCAACTCTACAACCCCATGGCACAGGGACTTGGGGGGCTGCCCCAGCTCCCAGCACCAGGGCAGAGCCAGTCCTGTTGTGTGGGGGCCTCCAGGCCTTGGTGACTGCCCAACAGTTCAGGTGGGTTGCCCTCTCCTGCTCTCAGCTCTGCTGGCTGGATCCAGTCTTGCAGACGCTGTGGGAGCTGGTGCTCAGGAGGCTCCCGTGCCTTGCCCCAGCCACCCACATGTGTGAGGCTCAGCCTGGGGGTGGGGGGCACCCCAACTGCCTTGGTGCTGCACGTGGGTGTCCCCTCTCCGTCTTGTTGAATGTCCCTGGGCCAGCAGCTGCACCGGACGCGTCCCCTGCCTTCTCCTTCCTGTGAGTTATTTCCAGCCCCTGCCTGTGCAGGGATGTTTCAGGGCTTTGCACAGGAAGTGAGTGAAGGGCCAGCCAGGGATGGCTTTGGAGGAAATGGGGAAAAAACAAGCCAAACCCCAAAGCTGGTGGTTGGGTGCCCTCCCTGCTCAGCTGCCTGGCAGAGCCTCCTTGCCCAGAGCCCCTGTCCCTCCTGGGCACACACACACACAGGGGTAGAGAAACTTCCCCTAAAAGCATCCCACTGTGTCCCCAGCCTGAAAATGGTCCATGTTCCCTTGAAGGTTCCACATTTCCCTGTGCCTGTGACTCCAGGCCCTGGATGGAGCCACTAACCGGGCACAGGACCCTGAGCCCCGGTAGCTGCTGCAGCCACCGGGCACACACTGGGGCTGGATCAGGGCCTGGATCTGCCTGAAGCCTCTCTGATGGCTTTTGCCTGCCCTATCTGCTCTCTGTCCTGTCCCCATCTTCCCTATGTTTTGGAGGGAGCTGCCTCGTGGTTTGCCACGACGCAGCCCTGGGCTGGGTTTGGGGGGCACAGCAGCTCGGGAGGGTCCCTGCCGGGGTGGTGGCACTTTGGTGGAGCCTCCCTGCTGCCTCAGTGAGCACAGCTGGTCCCGGCACAGCCCGGCACACCCCGGGCACGGCAGCGGCTGCTGAGCCCTGCGGCTTCATTCCTGCCCCCGGCACACGATCCCCGCCGCGATCCAGCTCTGCGGGCTGGCCCTACCCTCTGCTCGGGCTTTTGCTGGGACAGCCTTTGCCCCAAGCCAAGGCACGGCAGGATAACGGGGTCTGCACCCCGCAGTGCCGAGCCAGCGGCAGGAAAACCTTTTGCCGGGCCACCACGGCCCCGGCCTCGCTGGCCCTGCCGGGATGCTGCGTGCTCGGGATGTCGCCTGGCCCGCCGCGGGCTGAGGCGTCCCCAGCGCTCCGGAGCTGGTGTGCCTGGGAAGGTGCCACCCCGGCTGGCCGCGGCTTTGGACAGCGCAGCGACACCCCGAGCCGGGACCAGCCGGGCTGGGAAAAGCCCGGACCCTCCCCGGGCAGGGCCGGCCGGGGCTGCGGGGACAGCCGGGGCCGCTGCGGGGCTCGGCGGGGACCCCCCCGCTGTCGGACCCCGCTGTCGGTGGAGGGGCGGCACGGCCGGATCCCCCGCACCCCCTCCGGACAGGGACCCGCTCGGGTAAACAAGTGAGTAACGGGGCGGGTCCGGCCCCGACACGGACCCAGCCGGGGGTGCCGCCGCCGCCCGGGGGTCTTTGGGCACCGGCACGGGGGGCTGCGCCGGGGGCAGCAGCCGGGGCTGTGGGGGCACTGCCCGGGCCGGGGGCGGTGGGCGGCGGCGCGACCCCCGCCCGGACAGAGCCCCTCCTGAGAGGGGAGGGAGCGGAGAGGGACGGGGCCGGTTCCGGGGGGCGCGGCGAGCCCGGCCATTCTCCCGCCCCACCGCGGGGCTGAGCCGAGCCGGGCTGAGCCGGGCTGAGCTGGGCTGAGCCGAGCCGAGCCGGGCTGAGCCGAGCCCAGCCGAGCCGAGCCGAGCCGAGCCGGGCCGAGCCGAGCCGGTCTGAGCCGAGCTGAGCCGAGCCGGGCTGAGCCGAGCCGGGCTGAGCCGGGCTGAGCCGAGCCGGGCTGAGCCGAGCCGGGTGGGTCCCGCCGACAGCGAGGTACGGGCCGGGTCTGCGCGGGGAGGGGAGCGCTGGAGAGGGGCGAGGGATGCGGGACCAGGGGGACTGAGAAGGACAAAGAGTTCAGAAGTCTGGGATGGAGGGCCAGAGAGATCGGGATGGACGGACAGACCTCAGGGTGGGACGGACGAACGGAGGGGCTGTGCCGCTGGTGCGCGGGCTCTCGGGGCTCTCGGGGCTCTCGCGACCGGCTCCCCCACTCGGTTCCCACACAAACCCGAGGGACGGGTGGGTTTCGGGGAAGGGGAAGCGGAGACCCCACGGCGGGGGTCTATCCCCGGGGCCGGGGGTCCGCAGCCGGCACGTCCCGGGCTTTCCCTCGGCACCAGGATTTGCTCTGGGGGCTCCCCCGCCGGGATCGCTCCCCCCGCCCGCCGCCCCCGCCCGGCCCCATGTGCCGCCGGCTTCGCTGGAAGAAGTCGGGAAAGAGTCAAGGAAGGACCTGGAAAGGAAAAGGCTATTTCTGGCGGCCGGAGTGGGCAGCGAAGCGGCTTTGACGCCCTCGAGATGCCGCGATGCTGCGGGGGGGGGGGCAGCAGCGGGGGGGGGCTCTGGTGCCGGCCCCCCCAGGGCTGCCCAGCCCCGGCTGCTGCACCCGGGGGCACCCAGGGTGCTCCCCCAGCCTGCCCGGCTCCGCACCTCTGGAGGGGGGGACAGCGATGGTGCCAGCTGTCTACAAGCCAGCCCAAAGGTTGGGGACCTCTGCCCTGGGCCACAGCAGGGACAGGCGTGGACAAGCCACCATGGCCGGCAGCGACCATCCTGTGTGTCACAGCTTCCCAGGAATGTCCTCTGTCCTGGGCGTCCCGGGGATGTCCCTGCCCCAGGCCAGGCCAGGCCAGCTACTCGAGCAGTGGGTCCCTGTGATGGCTGTGGGTCCAAGGACCAACACTGAGGGCCTGCCAGGTGCCCATTCCCGTGGTGTGACCATGGCCTTTCTTGCCCTAGCTGACAATCTCGAGCTGATCTGCTGACCCCCGAGCCCCATCCTGTGGCAGTGGGACCACATCCATCCCTGTCAGACCTGGGACCTCCTACACCAGAGACTTCAGGCTGTGGAGGCAGAAGGGATCCTGCAGGGAAAGTCCTTGTCCTGGAGAGGTGCAGAGCAGAGACGAGGGACTGGTTACACGAGGGATAAATGCAAACGTCCTGCAGCATCTTTTGCTCGGCTGCCCTGAGGCCAAACACCAAGTCCCGTAGCAGAGCCCAGCTGAGGGTGTACATGGGGTGTGTGGGGAGTCACTGTTGCCTGATTTGGGGGTCCCTTTGCAGGTGTCTGGTGTCCCACTGCTCAGCAAACCTCCCCTCTCAGCCCCTTGCCCTGGCCTGATCCTGCAAACCCCGTGCCCAGTCCTGCCCAAGGAAGTCTGGGGAAGGAACAGGCTGGGGCAGGAGCTGATAAGGAGCAGCCTCCTGCTCCCCAAGCGCCTCTCGCCTTTCCCTCCCGAACCTCGGATGTGGCCAGGGCAGGAAGCAGTGCCCAGCAGAGGCAGGACAGCCACGGAGCATCTGCAGCAGAACATCAACCCGTGGGCTCAGGCGGTGCCAGGAACTCCATTAGTGCCCCCTCCCTTGCTCCTGACAGCGGCTCGCAGCCTCCAGCAGCACATTTTGGATACAGCTCCTCTCCGCTGGGATTTTACCCCAGCACCCTTTGCCAAACTCTTGGTCCTATGGGATCTCCCTGGGAGGGTTTTGCCAGGTGCAGAACCCCAAACCCGAGCGCTGCCCGTGATGGGGGGAGAGGGTGAGGGGGAGCTCCCCCCGCCCCCATATGAGCTCCTTCCCGGAGGTGCCACTGGTTTCCTCTGGCACTGTGGGGTTCCCTCACTCCCAGCCCTGCGGCTGCTAAGTGGCCCCTCGTTAATATTTGATTCCCTCTAAGTGCTGTGCCCGTCTGAGGCAGCTCCGAGCAGGGAAGCCCCGGCTGCTCGGCCCCCAAGCCCATCCCAGGGCCTCCCAGGCACTTGGGGTCCCTGACCCGGCTGCGTTGGGCAGTGGGCGAAGGTCTGGGTTGTGATTGCACGAGGACAGGGAGGGGGGGAAGGGAGGACAGGGAAGGGACATTGGAGATTCTGGGCCTGGTGGCTCCTTGCCCAGCCATGGTGTCACCACAGAGAGACCTCCATGCTGGACATTGTGGGGAGGGGGCAGATCTTGGCACAGGGAGCCAGAACATCCCACGGCTCTGAGTCTCTGAGGGCTCTCAGGAGCAGCAGGGCAGCATCACCCTGTGGGCTCCTGACCCTCAGTGAGCACACTGGGGCTGGGGGGACATGCTTGGGGAGAGCACCCCAAGAGCACCCCGAGAGTGCGGACAGGCACATGGAGAGGGGCAGCAGGAGCACAATCACCATGCCAGGCAACTATGTGGCATCACTGCGGGACAGGGGGGAATTTATCACCTCCCAGAGGACGTGGGAAAGGTTGGTGACTCCTCAGGGACCTGGAATGTCCCGCCGAGGCCTGACCAGGAGTCTGGAAGGCCCTGACGCCTCTGGGGTCACCATGGACGTCCCTCGGGGACCAGCGAGAACAAACAGTGGCAAGTTTTCACTCTTGATTCATGGAAAAAGCCAGGCCCATCCTTCACAGTGAATCACTGCCTGCTCTGCCAGCCCCCCGAGCCGGGAAGGGATGGGGATGGGGATGAGCCCCTACTGCCACCCCAGCCCCTTACCCGCTCCCCAGGGCTGCAGGACCCACAGCACAGCTGGTGACAGGGGCACGGGCATGGCTGCTGCCACACTGGGCGAGTGCCAGCCCCTCAGCCCCACATCCTGCCTGGATGAGGCCCCAGAGGAGGATTTTGCAATGCCTGGCCCCATCCCAGCCCAGGCTGTGGGATCGGCGCGTGTCTCGGGTGTGTGCCGTGGCTCCCAGCCCTGTGGCCACCCTCGCACCAGGGGCCAGACAGGGGGTGGTGGGTGAGGAGGGTCCAGCTGCGAGACATGGCACAGGGATCACCTGGGGTGTGGGCACACAGAGCAGGATGGGATGATGGACCAATGACCGAGTTTGGCATCAGGTGGGGCTGGCTTGAGGTGTGACCTGGAGACACAGATAGGGGACAGGTGGCAGTGCCACCCTGCACAAAGGGGAGGCAAGGTTGCCAGGATCCCAGAACTGGAGGGCTTTGCAGTGGGGGCTTTGCAGGGGTGGATGGTTGAGACACAGCTGGACATCCCACTGGGCATCCCACTAGGGCCACTGGGCTGAGGACCATGCCAGTCAGGGAGTGGGATGGGGCAGATGGAATGACAAGAGCATCCACAGCCTGGAGAAATGGGTCCCAAGAGGAGAGGATGGGTCTGCTCCCTGCAGGGGATCATGTCCCCAGGGTGTCCAGTCCCCACTGTTGCCATATCTCTGCTCTGTTCCACATCACCCCATTTGCAACCTGTGCTGCAAATGGAAGACTGTGCAGGGCCAGAGTTGGACTGGATCCTTGGGTCCCTTCTAACTCAGGATATTCCATGATTCTATGATTCCCAGCTGCCAGATGATTCCTGGCCCTGGGTCACTGCCCAGTGAGGCAGAGTGGCTCTGCCCAGGCTGCTCATGGCCACAGTCCCTGTCACAGCCACCATCCCGTTGATAAACCCTCTGCTCCCGCTACAGGAGTGCCAGGGGAGCAGAGCAGGGATGTCACTCACACTGGCTGTGGGTTGGTGATAGTGCCAGGGTTGCAGCACAGCCCCAGACCCGTGCCTCAGTTTCCCCACCACACTGCAGGGATGAGGCCTCTCCCCTTGGAGCCGGAGGTGCAGCACAGGGACAAGGGAGTGTCAGGGTCATCCCCAGTGCAGCCACCCTGTGCCTGCCTCCTTCAGAGCAGGTCCCTGCACTGCAGTGGAGGGCAAGTGTCCCAGGGGTGTTGGGCTTTGTCCCCCTGGAGTGGGAGGGAGTTGATCCTCCCCCAGCACCCGCCGTGCTGGGATGCAGCCTCGTGGCTGCAGCTCCACGTGGCTCGTGGCCGGGGATGGTTAATCCCGGCAGCTGCAGGGCTGGGGCCCTCGGCACCCACTGTGGCTGCGCCCGGAGCGGCACAAAGTGGGGTCCCACTGTGGTGCCCCCCTCCACAGGCGGGGGTTCTGGCACAGTGTCCCCCTTCACAGCCCTGGGGGACCCCACATCTGCAGGCTCACAGTGGGTGGTGGGTGATGGGGAGTAGCCCTAAACCCCCTCCCTTCTCCCCGCAGGTCAAGGCAGAATTGGTGCTGGCCGTGGGGGTTCAGAGGCCATGGAGCCGAGCCAGGAGAGTGTCTGAAGCTGCCAGAAGGAGCGTGAGGAGCTGGGGGATATGGAGCCCCCCAACAGCAGCACTGCCGTGCAGGCAGACTCATGTTTCGGGGTGTTCAATGCCAGCGATGGCCGCGCCAATGCACGGAACAGCATCGCCTCACCCTGGTTCTCCACGGCCTTCGGCCTCATCGGCCTCTGCTCCAACCTCTTCGCCCTCTGCGTCCTGCTCAGCTCCTCCCGCAAGCTCTCCAGCCAGGCCCGCTCCTCCTTCCTCATCTTCCTCTGCGGGCTGGTGGTCACAGACTTCATGGGGCTGCTGGTGACAGCCTCGGTCATCATCCCCTACCACTTCATCAAGTTCGCCTGGGCCGAGGTGGACCCTGGCTGCCACCTCTGCAACTTCCTGGGCTTCTCCATGGTGTTCTTCGGGCAGTGCCCGCTGCTGCTGGGGGCCACCATGGCCGGGGAGCGGTTCCTGGGCATCAACCGCCCCTTCTCCCGCTCCACCAGCATCTCCAAGCGCCGCGCCTGGGCCATGGTGGGGCTGGTGTGGGGCTTCTCCTGCCTGCTGGGGCTGCTGCCGGTGCTGGGGCTGGGCCGCTACACGCTGCAGTTCCCCGGCTCCTGGTGCTTCCTCACCCTCCTGCCTGACACCGGAGACGTCATCTTCTGCCTGCTCTTCGCTCTGCTGGGCATCCTGTCCGTGCTGCTCTCCTTCGTCCTCAACACGGTCAGCGTGGTCACGCTCTGCCGCGTCTACCACGACCGCGAGTCGGTGCAGCGGCGCCGCGACAGCGAGGTGGAGATGATGGTGCAGCTCGTGGGCATCATGATCATCGCCACCATCTGCTGGATGCCCCTCCTGGTGAGGCCCCTGACCTGGTGCCCCCCATCACCAGCCCTCCACGTCCCTCATGGGTCTTGGTGTTCCCTCTGCTCCTCCTTGTGGGGCCTCAGTCTTGGGGTGTCCCCCCTCCACCCCCCTCCATGTCCCTCCTGGGTCTTGGGGTGTACCCCTGCTCTTCCCAATGAGGTCCAAGGTATGTTCTCCCAGTGTTCCTGCTGGTGAGGCCCTGGCCCTGGGGATGTCTCCTTGGTGAGGTTCCCCCCGGGTCTCAGTGTCCCCCTGCCACCTCTCTGCACCCCAGGTTGGCCCTTGGGATGTGCTCTGGGGCTCAGCACTGCTGGCAGGCAGAGCAGGTGCTCCCTGGTGCCCAGTCCATCCTGGGACCCTTCCAGGAGGCTCAATGCCTGGACCTTCACCATCTGCCCCCCTGATGCACCTCACAGACCCCCCAGTGATGCTTTGCCCCCTTTCCCCCCCAGATCTTCATCGTGCAGACGGTCCTGCAGCACCTGCCCGCTGGACAAGCACAGGTGCTGCCCACGGACACGCAGGAGATGCTGCTGATCTACATCCGCATGGTCACCTGGAACCAGATCCTGGACCCCTGGGTGTACATCCTGTTCCGGCGGGCAGTGCTGCAGCGTGTGTACCCCCGGCTGCACCCCCGGCCCTCCATCCTCTCCCTCACCCCCTCCCTGCGCCGCAAACTCACCGCGGGCTCTGTCCTGCAGTAGCAGCCCCAGGGGTGGGCACAGGGTGGGGGGACGCGGCCACCCCCCCATCCCACCCCTCCTGTGGGTCCCCATCAGCTGCATCCAGGGGCTCTCCCTCCGAGCCCGGGCAGGGGGCACAGGGCTGCTCCCACCTCCCCGTCCCCAATAAAGCACAACTCGTGCAGCTCTCGGTGCTTGCTGGGTGTGAACACCACGAGAGGACCCTGGGGAGAACCCTGGGGGGCCCAGCCCTGCCGACAACCACAGCAACAGCCCTTCTCCTCCAGTCTCTGCTTTAATGACCCACAGCAACTGCCCACCGCATTTTGGGGGTGTGCAAGGAGGGGTCCCTGGGGAGGTGGGTGGATTGGGTGCCCTGCCGCCCCCCAACCCCGGGGACAGACCTGGGTGCCACTCAGGAGGGTGCGGGGGGGGGCAGGATGGGGACCCCCACCAGCACTGCCAGCCCCAGGTGGGGTGGGGACAAGGTGGGGACATGGGGAGAGGACGGGAGCCAGGGGCACTGCCCCACCTACAGCTACTCTTGCCCCTCCTTGGGGTGACAAACAGCCGCCCACACCTCGGCCACGAACTCCGGGGGGAAGGCAAACTCGCCCAGCACCGAGTCCAGCCCGCGGGCGAGTTGAGCCGCGCCGGGGCTGCCCTTGGCCGCCTCCACCATCGTCGAGGCTGGGGAGGAGAAGGGAGAGATCAGGGGCAGAGGCTGGAGCTGGGGCAGGGGATGGGGCAGGGGCTGGGGC
>JAWWEE010000075.1:4320788-4341575 GCA_035221455.1 Xenops minutus | reverse complement strand
CCCAGGTTGCTCCAAGCCCCATCCAACCTGGCCTTGGACACTTCCAGGGATGGGGCAGCCACAGCTTCTCTGGGCAATCCATGCCCACCATCACCGGGAGGAATTCCTTCCCAATGTCCCATCTATCCTGCCCTCTGGCAGTGGGAAGCCATTCCTCCTTGTTTTCTTCCCCTCCATCCCTTGTCCCAAGTCCCTCTCCAGCTCTCCTGGAGTCCCTTTAGGCACTGGAAGGGGCTCTCAGGTCTCCCTGGAGCCTTCTCTTCTCCACATGAACATCCCCATCCCTCCCAGCCTGGCTCCATCTCAGGCTCTCCACGGCCACGTGCTGGGGATGGATCTGTCACGGTGCCTCTGCCATGGGGGGGTTGTGTGTGGGTGAGTGTGGAGTGTCAGTGTGTGCACACCAGGACATGCATGTGGGTGTGTGTGTGTGTGTGTGTGGGGTGAGCAGTTTGTGTGTTGGGGGCTGGGGGTGTGACAGCCCGTGTCTGCTGGTGACACCTCGTGTGTGGGGCACAGAGCGGGGTCCTGGGACACGAAGGGGGGCCGGGGGGTGCAGCCCCCCTTGCCCCACTGTCACCTCCATCGCCCGTCCCGGGGCCATCCCTGGTTTATGGCAGTTCCCGCAGCCGGCCGCGTTGCGGGAAAGGGCGTTCCCAGCGCCGGTCCAGAGAGCAGGGGCTGAGCCGGGCTGGGTCCCACGGCCTTGACATCTGTCCCAGTGCCCGAGGGGAGGGGGTGAGGGCCCGGCTCTGCTCAAGCACCCCCGGCTCGGTCTCACCCCCTCCCCACTTTCACGGGGGGTCACCTGTCCCACAGCAGAGACCCCCGTGGTGAGGGGCAGACCTGCCCTGCAGCACTGCCGGGCGATGCTGTGGGGTGCCACAGGACTGTGGGGTGCCCACAGGATTGCAAAATGCCGTGGGATTGCAGCTTGTGCTGCTCCGACTGGCAGCGCTACCTGGGAGGGGGATGCATTTGCAGCTCGTTTTGGGTCAGCTGAGACCCTCCCTACACACACCGTCCCCCGAGGGCTGCGGTCACGAAGGTGCCTGCGGAACTCCCACCCACGGGATCCCCACTTTGGACAGCGCAGGGGGGAGACTCGGGACAGCCGGGGGACAGGGGACAGCCAGCCCTGGGGGAGCTCCCACCCCCTCCCGGCCGGGGTCCTGCCCCGCACCGCTCCCTGGCCTGGGCACCCCTGGGGTGGGCAAAGCTCCGGCTGCGGGGAGAGGACCCCCCCGTTCCCCTTCCCACCGCCCCGGCTGCCCGTGGGGGTCCCACCCACCGCTGGGGGGTCCCCGTGCAGAACGCCCCGGTGTGCGGGGGCAGCGGGCAGGGTGGCGGGACAGGTCCCGCAGCCCCCCGGGAGTCGGGCTGGGGGTCACCCCGTGCACCCTCGGGGTGCCCCCGGCTGGGGCTGCCTCGGCCGCTCCCTCCGAACCTGCCAGGGCCGCCCGGCTCCGCCCGCTGCCCTTCCTCGGGAGAAGGAGAAGGAGGAGGAGGAGGAGGAGGAGGAGGAGGAGGAGGAGGAGACGGCAGTGGCCGCGGAGCAGGAACGGCGCTGGAAGGAGCGGGAGCGGGACAGCCCCGACGGGACGGGACGGGGGTCCCGGCAGTGCCCACCAGCAGGTACCGAGTGGGGCGGGCACGGGGTGTCCGGGATGGGGTTCTGTGGCCGCGTTTGGGTCCGGGACCGGAGCCGCCTGCCCGTCCCCTCCGGACACAGCCCGGCCACGCAGCCGCAGCCCCCGCACCCAGCACCGGCCGGGACCCCCCGCTCTGGGGATCACAACCCCCCCGCACAGGTGTCACCACTCCCAGCAGCTCCCCGTCCGGGGGTCACCAGCCCTGTCACCCCTGTCCCCTCTGCTCTCGCGGGTCTCAGCCGGCGCTTGCCACCGTGGGGCGGGCCAGGGGCTCTTGCGACCGGGTGGGCTCTGCTGTCCCGATCCTGACGGGACAGAACCTGAGCGCCGTCCTCGTGTCCTCCCCGGCGAAGGGACAGGCTGGTGACACTGGGAGCTGCTGTGCTGCAGGAACGGACCGTCCCCACAAGCTGCCCCCTCTCCCCGAGGTGTGGGGCGCGTCCCTCATGCCGGGGAAGCTGAAGCGCAGCGCCCGTGGGGAGAAGCAGTGGCAGAGCCTGGAGGAGAAGGGAAGCGCCCGGCTAGGGCAGCCCAAGCTCACCAGGTGGGTGCTGTCACCTCACAGGGTGCCCCTCCAACCAGGGCTGTGCCCACCGGGTCACCGCCACCTTCTGCTTCCTTCCAGATCCAGGACCTATGACCCCTCCTGCAAGGACACAGAGCAGGCGGCCACGGGCGGGCAGGGACCCCCATCCCCCGCGGTGAGTCTCGGGGTGCCGGCGCCGAGGATGGGGACCCCAACCCCAGTGCCGCGGTCTCGGCCGGACGCTCTCCCAAGGAGGGCCCGTCCCGGTTCCGTGGCGGGGGTGGTGACAGAGCAGGGTGGGCTGTGGGATGCCCCTGAGCCCCGTCCCACGCCGGCCCTGCACCCCGACCTCCCGCAGCTGAGCAAGCAGGACAGCAGCTACCGCCGCGCCTTCGGGTCGCTCGCCGAGGGGGACGCGCTGCTGGGCTGCTTCTCCTGCGCCTGGCAGAGAGAGGTGCCCTACCACGGCCGCCTCTACGTGTCCTCCCGACACGTCTTCTTCCACTCCAGCCTCCTGCTCAAGGACATCAAGGTGGGCTGCGGGGCTGTGTCGGGGGCACGGGTGGCAGCTGGGGACACAGTGACACTGGTGACACTGGTGACACTGGCTGTCCCCCCCCGGCGCAGGCCGTGGTCCCCGTCGCCTCCATCTCAGCCTTCAAAAAGACCAACACGGCGCTGCTGGTGCCCAACGCGCTGAGCATCCGCACGGCCAAGGGGGAGAAGGTGAGAGCGGGGCCGGGTGCGGGGGCAGCTCCATCTGGGGCTGTTTGGGATGTCCCGGTCCCCGTGGGCTCTGGGCTGGGACCGAGGGAGCTGCTCCAGCGCAAAGCCCCTTCCCTCTCCCGGGCAGTTCCTCTTCGTGTCGCTGCGCCAGAGAGAGGCCACGTACCAGCTCCTGAGGTCGGTCTGCAAACACCTGCAGGTACGCGGGGGCTGGATGGGGGGGAGCTCCATCCATCCACTGCAGGGCACCTCCCTTCATCTCTCCTTGTCCAGGACAGCGGCCAGACCCCTCGGGACTCTGTGGGCAACGAGAAAACCCTTAGGAAATCTCTGGTAAGGCCAGGGAGCGGTGGGCAAGAGGATACAACAGAGGGAGGGTTGGTCCCAGCCCCCTGGCTGGGGTGGGCTGGGTGCAGCAGTTCCTGAGAAGGCTTTCTGGGGGAATGTGGAGTTGCAAAGCCTCAGCTCAGAGCAGTGCAGACCCCCGGACCCTCAGGGCTCCCTCCTCATGGGTGTCAGGACCCATCAGATCCTGCCCATGTCCCCATGGCTGTGGGGTGGGTGCCTGGGGGACACACACTATGACGGGGCTTCTCTTCCAGACCTCGAGCCAGTCGGACCCGGAGCAGAGCACCCCGGAGCCCAACAGCCTCCACGAGTCCCTGGGTGAGTCCCCTGGTGCACCCCCTGCATGGTCACAGCCCTGCTGTGTCCTTGCCCTCATTCCTGCCCTGCTGGCAGCTCTGGGCTCTGCTCCCTTCCCCAGACACAGGCGGTCTGGGAGGGACTAGGCATCACTGGGTGCCCTGACCAGCACCTCCTGCAGCACCAGGGAGTGCAGGATTGGCTCTTTGTGGTCCTGTGTGCCCCCAGTCCCCTCCGTGGGGCACTCATGAATATCTTCTGGTCACCCACAGATGAGCCGAGCCCAAGACCAAGGCAAGCAGAGGAGGAGGAGGAGGAGAAGGCCCTGCTGGCTCCCAGCAGCAGAGAACGGGTGCCCTTGGCAGGGACACGCAGCCTCTGGGGTAGGTCAGGGGGCTTGGGGAGGGAGGTGCTGCTGGGACTTCAGCTCTGTCAGAGCCCACCATGGGCTCTCAGTGACACTGACACTGCCTTGTCCTGGCAGGGGGACCCCACACTGCGCTCTGGGCCTGGGCCACTGCACTCTGGTCCCGGATGACCCCCCAGATGAGCCCTCTCAACACCATCATCATCATCTACTTGATGCTGTGAGTCCCCAGGACCTGTTCCCACACCTTGGGGCTTCAGGATACCCCATGTCCTCACCCCCACTGGCAGTCCCGTGTTCCCCCACTCTCCTCTTGGGCACCATCCCCAGGGTGAGCACACGGGAGCCTGGCAGTGGCACTGCTGGAGCCCTATGCCCCCCCTCCCCGGCTGACACTGGCCTGTCCCCCAGCATGGTGGCCCTGCTGGTGTCCTCGGGGTACATCGGGCTGCGCATCGTGGAGCTGGAGCAGCAGTTGGCTTTCACAGAGGCTCGGCCACACCTCAACCTGTCACAGCAGTGAGTGGCAGGGGTGGGGGGCCCTCTGTCCTCAGCAGAGGCCCCCCCTTCCCTCACACTGCCTCCCCCTGCCCAGGTACAAGACCACATGAGGCCAGTGAGGACCCGTTCATCATGGGGGCCCCACCCAGGGGGCTCAGGGGCTGCCCAGAGCCCTTCTGGGCCTATTGGGGGGTTCCATCACCAAGTGCCTTCCAGCCCCCCATGATGCCTGGGAGGCCCATGTGGAGTGTGAGGCTCTATCTCACTCCCCTTGTGTCTCCCCCATGAGCAGCAGCAGGAGGGACTCCGGGAGCTCCTGGGGGGATGAAGAGCAGCACAGAGGGGCTCAGCACCCAGCCCTCCCCACCTAGGCAATGCAGGAGCAAGGGGAATAAACTATTTTATTAATATAAATTAATAAAGCCTTTATTAATATTTATTTTCTGCTGGGCCAGATGCCACAGAATGAGCACCAACCAGTCCCTGCACCCCCTTTGCTCCCCAGAATGGGCCAGGACATGGCATGACAGGTGCTTTCAGTGGTGGGGGGAGGCACCTCCATATGCTCATGTCCCGGGGGTACAGGGAGCAGCAGAAGACCCTGAGCTGCAGGTGACAAAGGGGGACAGAAGGGAAGGGAGTGGTGCAGGGGCAGCAGGGAGCCCCAGGGCTCTGCAGCCAGCCAGGCCCCCAGCTCTTACCCTGCCCCTTCCCCAGGACAGAGCTCACCTGCCAGAGGAAGGGGCTGCAGCAGGGGCAGGGTCCCAGTATACAGTGGGGACAAAGGGGGCCCACCAGGCCCCTTCCCACAGGGACTGGGGGTGGGAGCAGAGCTGGGGGGGCACAGCAGGACCTGCACCCCACAACAGCATCCACCCAGCCCAAAGCCCTGGATCTTGATCCCCTTCTGGGCCAGAAGGGGCCTTTGGGGCTTCCCCAAACTACCAAGGAGGGGAAAGTGAGATACTGACAGCAACTTGTCCCACTCTTCTCCTCACTGTTCCCTGGGCCATCCCCACCCAGAACCCCAGCCCAGCACCATGCCTGGGGGCAGCAGTGGTGGGTGATGACAAGGTCAGAGGTGTGCCAGGGGTTCCCTCCCTCCTTGTCCTGCTGCTCAGCCCCCTGGATGAGCTCTGCCCCACAGCATCCAGCCCGAGGGGGTCTGCCTGCAACAGTGGGGTCTAGCCTGCCACCCACAGCATTAGACACTGGTCAGTGGGGGCAGGCAGCTGTCAGAGCTCCTTATCCCTCCCCATAGCAGCTCCCCAAGGCTGGAGCAGGGCAGGGGACACAGGTGAGGGCACAGGGCTGCACCCCACAGGAGAGCTGTCCCAAGTTCACAGGGCTCCAGTGTAGGGGGAAGGGGTGTCTGCTCCTCCAGATGAGGGTCCCACCTGCACTGGGGCAGCAAAACCTTTGTCTCAAGGGTCTGCAGGACCGAGGGGCTACATGCCAGTCCCTGGCAACTGCCCCACAACGAGGGGGGAGCCAGGAGGGCCTGTGTCAGGGCAGAGGCCCCTTTTCCTCCTTCCTGCCCCACCAAGGGGCATAAGGCAGGGCAGGAAGGGGGGTGCTGCGCCTCTCCCCTTTCCCAGCAGCAGGAAAACAAACAAGAGCGGGCAGTTAGGAGCAATAAACCTCAGCTGAGAGCAGTGACGAGGAAGTTGGTACCTGCAGAGCCAGGGAGAGCTGTGGGGGGGACCCCAGGGGGGCCAGGGACTCATTGCACCCCTCACTGTGGAGAATCAAAGTAGAGCCACAGAGCCCAATCCCAATAAATTCACAACCTGTTTAATGCCAGTTCGATTGCTTTACATGGAAAAGTTACAGCGCACTCCATGTTTTTTTTCCACCATATGACACCTGGGATACAACAACATCACGAGGCTGCAGACTCTGTCACCAGCTCTGGGAGAACCCTGTGCCTGAGTCAGTGCTCACAGGTCACACACTGACACACCATCTCAGCTCTGCCCTTTTCCCTATTGAACCCTCAGCCAGTGACAGTGTCACAGTGTCACCTTGAAACACACGCACGCACACACCCACCTCCACTCGGACATAACTGGGAGCTCCATCCTGCCCCAGCAGCTGGGAGCAGGGTGGGGAAGGCTCTGACACGCAGGTCAGTTCTTGCCATGCTTCAAGTCCAACACACAGGGCCACAGAACAGCCCTGGTCTGGGAATCACCAGCCCCCCCTGCCAAGCACAATGAGAGAAACCACCACAAGCCAACATGCTCCCAAGGCAGAGAAAAGTGAGAGGTGGAAGCAAGACATAGTTTGGGAAAGACCCTGGCAAGAGAGGACAATGGTAGGGGACAGAGTGATGAGGGGGTGTCCCTGCTCTGCAGCTTGCTGGGGCACAGCTGTGAGCACTGGGCAGTGACTGCAGTGCCCACCTGGCATTGTCCCCCACCCCAGCAGCTCCTGGGACTATTTGATGAAGCTCTCACATCATGAGGTGAGAGGCAAACCCATCCCTGAGGGAGCCCCACCAGCACCACACTCACCCTGTGCTCCAGCTGGGAGCATAACCCCCTCCTGCTCCAGAACAGGCACAAACCAGGCTGAGGCCTCCTGTGTGCCCCCATCCCTAGCAACTACTCCTTCCCAGAGGAGAAAGCAGCATGTCCTGAGGGTCTGCACAGTGGGATTTAGGCAGGGAAACATCCATGAGACAGGAAAATCCACAGCACAGCCCCCAGCCACCCCAGGACCTCTGTGCACAACCCCATTCCCTGGTGATGACACCTACCACAGACCACCTCTTGCTGCAGGTGGCCCTTTGCTTCAAACCCACTCCCCAACTTAATGATCAGACTCAATTTAACACCTGCTGGGTGCTTTGGGGTGCTCTCAACCCCCAGTGACCTGGAACAGTGCCCGTGAATGAAACAAGCAACATGAGAGATGCTGTGGGGTGACTTCATACCGAGTCCCACATCCCACAGCCAGAGCTACACTAAAGCAGTTGTGTTCAAACTGTGTTTCAGAAATTCCATGGAAAATCCACTATGGTGGCAAGTAAGACTGTGACACGACCAAGTGGCTTGTGGGCCTGGGAGACCTGGAGCTGCCAGGCTGCATGGAGTAGGGAGCTCCCAGCACACCAGCTCCTCACCAGTGTCTCCCAGTAGCCACAACACGGGGGCAGCACAAAGAGCCTGATTCAGGCACTGGTGTGATGGCACGTGTGGTCAAGGCTATGGTGAACAGGCTGCACCAGCCTTCCAACACCTCGGCTCACCCTAGGGATGCTGCTGGTACTGGGGAAAGGCAATACTATTCCTACTGCCTGGGTTTAGGGAAAGAAGGGAGGGGAGGAAAACCCACAAAGAAAGAGAGAGAAAAGCATTACCTATGCAATCCACATTGAGAGGGCAAGGTCTATATACACAGCCAGGGAATTCCACATGGGAAGAGGAAGCAGTGCTGGGAGAGGGCAGGGCAGGCACAGGCACATGTCAGACAGCACAGGCTGCGCAGTCTCACAGCTTCTCTTAAATTAAAAACACCGCACACACACACAAACATTTGTGTCACACTCCATGGGCTCCAACACCAGCCGAACTCTCACCCACACAACCTAAAAACCCCAAACCATGCACCAAGACCCGACAGCAGGGTCCTGGCTGGGACTTGGAGACAACAAAAAGCAACACTGCAGCCTTGCTTTAGGAGAACTCCCCTTCCAGCCAGAAGAGGCCCTGCTTGCCCCAAAAATGAGATATTCAGGAGTTGTTTTGGCTCTCAAACACATCCCAACTGCTTCCAGCCTCAGGGAGACTCCAGAGCAAGGTGCTCGCCCAGTGACACCAGGGGAAGCTCCACATACATGGGGGGATTGGGTAGGTTTATTTTTATAAAGTCCTTGTTTCTCCTCTCTGGTAACTCACAGGATCAGCCCCAGAACATGCAACAGCAACTGCAGAACTTCCTGAATCTGCTTCCTTGGAGGTGAAGGTTTTCCAAGTCTCCTCCAAAGTTTAGAGCCCCAAAATGTATTTGTTCAAAGGCAGCTGTCAAGCATGACACAAAAATCAAGCTGTCTTATGGGAATGATTATGTCAAGTACTACAGTACCTGCTTGGGTGAAAAAATAAAGAAAAAAAAACAAAGGAAAATAGGCAGTTCTCCAGTTTCTTCCTAGAATGGGGATGCCAGGCTATGAACAAAGCCCTTCGATGCCCAGCCTGGAGCTGCGTCCCCTTGCACCAGCAGTACTGGCTCAGTCTGGCTGGCTCCTGCCTCCAGAGATGTCACCTGAGGACACAGGGAACCCAGAGCAGCATGTCAAACCCCTTCCCACAGCAGCAAGGAAATGCTCCTCTCCCCCAGGAGGGACACCACGACAGTGGGGATGGCCTCAGTCCGGTCTCAATGGTCCATGTCACACAAGTCCTCCCCAGTACCATCTGGAGGGCTGGGGGATGCTGGGTTAACATTTCTCTTGTACCCATTTCCCTTTATGAAGGATGAATCCATAAACCTTTGGCAGTTCCCTCCCCTCCCCACCCCATCCCAAATACTGCCCAGTGTGGGGTCACAAGCACATATTTAATGAGCTGGGTCCTCCTCCAGTCCCATGGCACTCCCTCCCCTTGGCAGGCTCTGGGAGTCCATGCACGCCGAGGGAGTGGTCTGATCCTGGAATGTCAGGCTGTAGGTTCCTGGGGCACAGGGAGTGGGTTTATCGTATCCTGGTGAAGAGGTTGAGCACGGACACAGACTCCTGAGAAGACAAAGCAGGGGGTAAGTACTCCACCACTGTCACACCACGTGCCTTTGGCTTGGTTTGTTTTTAATCTGGTGAGGTATCTCTAGCTCAGGGCATGATTCCAGCTCAACATCCAAAGTCCAGCACCATAAATATTCCCATGGGTTTCTTCCAACTGACAACAAGGAGCATGGCAGGCCAGCATGCCGTTCCCACAGTTCTGTCAGCACCTGCACCCCAGAGCAGGCAGAACTGGGGGACTCCCAGCAGCAGTGCCAGCTCCCTCCAGCTCCATCCTCCAGATCCCTCTGACAGGCACCCAGAAAAGCTCTTGGAGCACCAGGGACAACCTGCCTTTGGTGATGGTGAACTGTCATTGGTAGCATCCATGACCTCATTTCCAACCAAGCCCATTTAAAGCAGTTTTGTAAGGAGCCAAGAGATAAGCACAGAATGGTTTGGATTGGAAGAGACCTTAAAGCTCATCTTGTTCCACACTCTGCTGTGGGCAGGGACACCTTCCATTAGCCCAGGTTGCTCTAAGCCCTGTCCAATTCGGCCTTGGACACTTCCAGGGATGGGGTGGCTACAGCTGCTTTGGGCAACCTGTGCCAGAGCCTCACCACTCTCACAGGGAAAAGTTTTATTCCAATATCTAATCTAGACTTGCCCTCTGGCAGCAGGAAGCCATTCCCCCTTATTCTGTACCTCCAGACTCTCGTCCCAAGTCCCTCTCCAGCTCTCCTGAAGCCCCTTTAGGCACTGGAATAGGCTCTCAGGTCTCCCCAGAGCCTCCTCTTTTCCAGACTGAACATCCCCAGGTCCCAGCCTGGTGTCACCGTGGAGGGCTCAGTTCACAGCTACACACCAGCAGTAAGATGGTGGGTTCAGGGTGAGCCCCCTGAAATGCTGCTCTGCTCAGCAGCCCTGGACCAGCCTGAACAGGGATGTTTTGTCACACTGCCTTGGGCACACAGGACAACCTTTTACTTCATCTGATGATAAATCTGTTAAATCTCAGCAAAGTTTAACCCTCCACTGCCCCCAGCCCTTGACCTGCAGGATACAGGGAAGGGATCAGAGGGAAGGCAGCAGAGCAGAGCCAGGTGTCTGTGTTGCTCCCGAACAGCCGTCCCCACAGCGTGACCTTACCTTTGTCGAGCGAGTTTTGCTGAAGACGTTCCAGAAGCGCAAGGTCTCGTCTCCAGCTCCTGTGACAATGGCCTCCCCGTCAGGGGACATCGCCTGCGGCCAAGACAACAACCTTTACCATCTGCCACATTTTTGAGGCTGAAAACAAATCTCCATTGGAATGCAGGAGAGAGATTTAACTCTCCTTCCTACTTGGCTGGCAGTGAGAAGCCAAACAACTACCTTTGCTCCCAAGTGCCTCATCCAGCCTCAGGTGCAATTTGGGCACTTGCACTTTACTGCTGCAGCTATAGAACACAAGGAGAGACTACCATGGAAAGGATTCTTGTGTTAAGAAATCCAAGCCATGTGTAACTGAGGCTGTTCCTCCCAGGATTATCAACATGCCTTAAGGGAGGAAGTGTGACATGACCGGATTTGCTAGCTGTATTGGTCTCTTACACTGGAATCTACCTCCCAAAACAGCATCAGCATTTGTCAGTTCTGTTGTGAACTGCTGAAAGCCACATGTAACAGTAAGAGAGCAGGTAGGAGATTGATGGGGATTACCTGCACCAAACATCTCATGACAAATTAGAAGGGCTGAAAGCAGCCAATTCTACCCCTGCTGACAGTCTCCAGTGAAAAGGTGTGAAAGTCATTAGGGAACAAGGAGAGATGCTTGTGTTTTGCAGAGTCACAGAATCCCAGAATGGTTTAGGTTGGAAAGAACCTTAAAGCTCATTTAATCCAGTTCCACCCCCAGCCACAGGCAGGGACACCTTCCACTAGACCAGGTCGCTCCAAGCCCAATCTAACCTGGCCTTGAACACTTCTGGGGATGGAGCAGCCACAGCTTCCCTGGGCAACCTGTGCCAGGGCCTCCCCACCCTCAAAGGAAAGAATTCCTTCACAATATCCCATCTAACCCTCTCCTCGCAGTGGGAAGCCATTCCCCTTGTCCTGTCCCTCCAGGCCCTTGTCCAAAGTCCCGTCTTCAGCTCTCCTGTAGTCCCTTCAGGCCCTGGAAAGGGCTTGACAGTCTCCCTTGGAGCCTTTTCTTCTCCAGGCTCAAAAGAGTTTTCTCAAAAGAAAGCTCAGACATTTCCTCTGAAGAGTCTGGCAGGCTCTGCTATCATTAACAAAGCCTCACATTTCCATAGCAGCAAATCAAAGCATCCCTTGCAGGCACAGAAACCAGACACAGTGTTTTTCACTGCTTGTGGGCAGAGCTTACATCCCCACCCAGACTCCAGGCAGCTTATGGTGCCACTGGCACTGCTGCTGTGGGTCCCATCTCAGCACACCTGCAGCCAGGTGAGCACCTAGAGAGACTTGGCCATCACTCACCAGATACAGGACTCGGTACGAGTGCCCTGTGAGCTTTGCTACTTGAGTTAACGAGGGGTATTTCCAGACGAGGATCTGGTTCTGTGAGTATCCATGAGTGCTCACCTGAAAGGGGAGAGTGAAACATGCATCATAGAACCATGGAATCATTTAAGGTTGGAAAAAACCTTTAGGATCAAGTCCAACCATCAACCCAGCACCACTAAACCACGTCCCCAAGTGCCACATATACCCATTTTTTGAACACTGGGGATGGAGACTCCACCACTGCACTGTGCAGCCTGTGCCAGGGCTGGACACCCCTTTCAGTGAAAATGCTTTCCATAATATCCAACCTAAACGTCCCCTGGTGCAACTTGAGGCTGTTTCTTCCTGCCCTACCACTTGTTCCCTGGGAGCAGAGCTCTGGCTCCCCGCTCCTGTCAGGGAGTTTGGGAGAGAGAGAAGATCCCCCCTGAACCTCCTTTTCTTCAGGCTGAGCCCCCCCCAGCTGCTCCTGCTGCTCCAGACCCTTCCTCACTCCATTCCCTTCTCTGGGCATGCTCCAGCCCCTCAATATCTTTCTTGCCATGAGGGGCCCAGAACTGATCTCAGGATTTGAGGTGTGGCCTCAGCAGTGCCCAGCACAGGGGGGCAGCCCTGATCCTACTGGTACAAGCAAGGTGCTCTTGGCCTTCTTGCCCACCTGGGCACACCTGGCTCATGTTCAGCCACATCTCCCAACACGGGACAGCTCAGCAGCAGCATCACACAGGGAGAACTCACCAGCTCGTTGGCATGTTTGGACCAGGCCAGGTTGCACACCTGGGACCCGGTGTCGATGCACTGCAGGGGCTGCCCCGTGAGCGTGTTCCAGAAGCGGATGCAGCGGTCGGCTGTGCCCCCGCCCGAGGCCAGGAGCCCATGCTGGTGTGGGGACCAGGCAATGGCTTTAACTGCTGCCAGATGCTCTGTGTATTGTTGGACAGGGCTCAGGCTGGAGTGATTCCAGACAAGGAGCTGGCAGAGAGGAGAGACGTGATCAAACTTGTGCCTCAGTCATGTGTCTGCAACACCCACAAGCCATGATGGCAGTTGGGAAACAATCTGATTTCCCACAGCTCTGTCCAGGCGTGCACAGCTTCACTATGCACTTCATAGAATCACAGGATGGTTTGGGTTGGAAGGGATCTTAAAGCCCATCTCATTCCACCGCTGCCCTGCGATGGGCAGGGACACCTTTCACTAAACCAGGTTGCTACAAGACCCATCCAACACTTCCAGGGATGCAGCAGCCACAGCTGTTCTGGGCAACCTGTGTCAGTCCCACCCAGCCATTCTACCCCTGGGCCACAAGGCAGGGAACAGTCCCTAAGAGAACTGGATGAAGTCAAAGGCAGCGTAAGTGACCGGGACCTCAGACCCTTCTGTTGTCTTCCTGGGTGTATCATTCCAGAATACATCTAGAAATCTGCTCAGTTCATTAGGAGTTATTCTGGGAAGGAGGAACTCGGTCCAATCATGCTGTCACACAGGCGCTGGGCACATTCCCTACCTAGCAACCCACTCCAAAGGGCTTGGAACACTGCTTCTCTATGACAGATGCTTCTCCCATATGGTGCTCAGTGAGCTACAAGCCTGTGTTACAGGTAGGAGAACTCAACAGAGCTCTGCCTCAGGTTCTTTCTGCATACAAATATTACTGCAACAAATGTGACCGTACACTCCCTGAACAAAGTCAGGAAGGGCAGCTTAGCAGTGGCTTTACTGAACTCAACCCCCTGACTCAAGCTAGTGATTTAATTAGGCAAATACAGAAGCAAAATTAAATTGGACTTTTTAATTTTATTAGGAGGAGAAGACTGAGTAGAAGCTTAGTGTGATTTATGTTGGTCACAGTCCAACAACCAAAACAAAAGTCCCTTTCATAGAAGCCAAACATCCTTAAAGAATCACAGAATCATTAGGGTTGGAAAATACTTTTAAAGTGAAGTCCAACCTTTAACCTAATCCCACCATGCCCACTAAACCATACTGCAAAGTGCCACATCCACACATTTTTGAACACTTCCAGGGATGGTGTCTCCACCACTGCCCTGGGCAGCCTGTTCTGATGCTTAACCCCTCTCTCAGTGAAGGAATTTTTCCAAATTGAACCTCCCTTGGTGCAACTTGAGGCCATTTCCCCTTGTCCTAAAAAGAAAGGAGGTTTGACAGTTCACGTGACTTACCTTATTATCATTCCCTCCAGAGGCCAGGAGCTGGTGGTCTGTGGACCACTTGAGCCCACAAACCTCCTGCCTGTGTCCCTGGAGGCGCCGCTCGGATTGCAGGGGCGGGGTGCGGATGTCCCGCTGGAGGATCATCCTGTCGCGGCTCCCCGACGAGAGCTGGTCTGCGTTCCACGCCAGGGCACCTGCAGTGGGGGCACAGCTTCAGGGTGTTGTGGGAGTCATGGAAACACAGAGACATTGAGCTTGGAAAAGACTTCTAAGATCATCAGGTCCAACTGTCAACACAGCACCGCCACCACATTCACCACCAAACCATGTCCCCAGGTCCCACATCCACGTGTTGTTTGAACACTCCAGGGATGGTGATTCCAC
The DNA here is from genome assembly GCA_035221455.1 of Xenops minutus. Lineage (NCBI taxonomy): Eukaryota > Metazoa > Chordata > Aves > Passeriformes > Furnariidae > Xenops > Xenops minutus. The sequence continues at coordinate 4,327,369 of JAWWEE010000075.1, read as the reverse complement.
CACTGTCCTGCACCAGGGCTGGACAGCCCTTTCCATGAAGAAATTTCCCTAATATCCAGCATAAACCTCCTCTGGCACAACTTGAGGCCGTTCCCTCTCCTCCTGTCCCTTGTTCCCTGGGAGCAGAGCCCTGACCCCCACCAGGCTTCACCCTCCTGTTGGGGAGTTGCAGAGAGGGAAAAGGCCCCCCCCAATCCTCCTTTTCTCCAGGCTGATTCCCTCCACCTCCCTCAGCTGCTCCTGGTGCTCCAGGTCCTTCCCCAGCTCCATTTCCTTCTCTGGACACAGTCCAGCCCCTCAACATCCTTCTTGTCATGAGGGCCCTGGAACTGTCCCTGGGACTTGAGGTGTGGCCTCAGCAGTGCCCAGCACAGGGGGTGAGTCACTGTCCTGGCTCTGCTGGACAAAATATCGAGCCTGCAGGAGCAGGTAAGCAGAATACAGCCCCCACAACTACCAAGGGATAAAAAAGAATCAAAACCAAATGAAACCCTGCCCCAACCAGTGCTTACAGCCCTCCAATACATTTAGTCCTAGATCTGTGCACAAAGAAACATTCACCTGCACAGACTGACTACAGGTATCAACAACCCCATTTTGCAGCACAGTAAAGCAACAGAGGGATAAATCTCACAAGGTGCCTGGATTTCCCAAAGCTCACCCTGAAGTTCAGATTCACAACATCTCTGAGAAAAAAACCTCAAAAAACAGTCTCCCCTAAAAAAGGGAACTGAAAATCTCAGTGAGAAGCTGTCTGCAGGGCTGAAACCGGAAGCCAGTGGCAGTGAAAGGATGTTGCAACCAAACCCAAAATGCCTCAAACACGGAGGAAACACCTGCTGCAACACCCAACCACCATCATACCCAGATCAGAACACCATTGTTATGTGATTATAATATTTTCAAGACTGCTCAAGACACACCAGGGGATAAATATCAACCCTGGTACTCCACGATTTTTTATTTCCAGCAGATTCCTGGCTCACAAAGTTCAATCAGGAAGGAATGACCCCTGTGGACCCTCTGCCTCCCCCCTCCTTACCGACTCTGGCTGTGTGCCCCTCGAGCATGGAGAGCTTCTTTCCTGCAGCTGCATCCCAGATCTGTACAAAGCCCTTGTGAGTGCCAACAGCCACCAAGTTCCCCTGGACAAACAGAGAACCAGGATCAGTACAGCCAGGAAGTATAGCCAGAAAACAAGCTGGAAGCTGAGGAAAAGACTTGAGATAAATCCCACAACATGGAAAGCATCCAGAATTCTTCCATCTTACAGTTTTTCCCTACTGAGAGGCCCAAGCAGCCTGGCTGGAATATATTTATTGTAACATTTTATTGTCAAGAGCTGGAGAAGCAAATCGACTCTTTCTGCCACCCACTCCTCTCAGCAATGCCTTGAGAACCTGTAGATACAAGAGGTTGTTCTCTAACCCCTCTCTTTTAGCAGAGAAAAAGTGTTGACAGGAAAACATGTCTGACTGGTGATGTACACAGGGAGCTTGGGGGAATGCAGGAAAATAAGCTAAGGAGTTAATCACAGCTATGATGACAGTGTTCAAGTGACAAGTGTCTCAGCTATCCTTGCTGACAGTGCCATACTGACCCGCTCTGACCAGCCCACGGATGTCACGGAATCTCCTTCCACAGAGAGGTCACACAGCCGGGTTACCTTCAGAGAGGACACAATGGGGTAAGAAAAACGTGTTTTTGTCACACAGCACTATTGGCTGTCTCACAAACCAGTGCCTTGTTTGGTACAGAGCATGACAAGTGCTGATTCTCTCACATGGCACATTCCATAGCTCTGGAAGGCTGGAAAAGCCTTTCAGTAACAGTGATGACCATTTACCTGACTTGTACAAGCACTCCACAGGTAAACACAAGTCCCCAGGCCAACGCTGAGGACGTTAAGAGAGGACCAGTCCACCAGGTTCAGGTAGAAGTCGTCCTGCAGCTCTGGGGCATCCAGCACTTTGAAAGGAATCTTGGAGATTTTCCGAGTTGGTTTTCGAGGTGATCTTAGCAGCTTCTGACTGTTTACAAAAGCAGATAGAAAAACAGGATCCTGCACACCACAGAGGGGAGGCACAGGTGTAGTCATTCTTTACAGCATTTCTACAGAAATGCAGGGACACAGAGGCTGCACAAGTCTTTCCAGCAGCAAGATTGCAAGGAATTAGGCTCTGCTTCTACAAAGGATCCAGGAAGGAAAAAGGCAAACTGATTACTGAGAGTGGTCCCAGACACGTTAAGCACATAGGCAGGTTGGGCACCTGCACAAATTCTTAGAATTCAACCATCCCTATTTATTATCTCTCCAGATTTCCAAACCCAATTCACACTGCAATTTTGGGTGCCTCAGACAGAAGCCCTACAGAACCTCGCTGAACCCTCCATCCCAGCCCCTCCCTTCTCAGTCTGTAGAGGATGAGTGTTACCTTTTGTTGCTCACAGGAGACAGGGAATAGGGGGAGACCTCGTTGCCATCATCAGGGCTGGAGCGTTTTGTGCTGAGCGAGTACTTTAGGAAGGAAACACAGCTCATAAGGACTCTGGCATGCCCAAGGCCTGGGACATCACTCCCAAGGTGCACTGGTGCCAACCTATCTCCAACACCCAGTCAGACTGCCCAGACTTTTCAGTTCATCCCTTTCTCAGGTGCTCCGAATCTATACAGTGCCCCTCATCTCCACCGAAGTCCCAAAGCCTGATCTGGTCATTCACCACACTGTCCAAAAAGCCTGGCTTCACCCAGCTTTCCTGCCAGCACAGACACAGGAAGCACGTTGCTTGCTGCACACTTAGATGCTCTTCGTAGGCCACCACATTTATATCAACAGCTTATCTCAGCCAAGCCCCAACACCAACTCACTGCCCAAGCAGCCTGGCGAGCTCTGTGCTCTGTTCCTGTGATACACAGTGCAACTTCCACTGGTTTTAGTACAAGTAACTGACTTACAGTGAAGAGAGATTTCTTCTCTGGGGTGGATGGCTGCAGCCTCCTGTCCTCTGTCTGAGGGTCCTGCACCTTCTCGATCCCTGCTCCCAAGAGTTCATTCTTCAGCAGGGCAGAGTAGGCCAGGCCATCTGTGAACCCAAACAAGCACTGAGCAGAGAACTCAGAGCAGAAACAGCTCTGCAAGGACAGTCAGGATCATGTCTGCCTGACTTGGAGGGAAGGCGGCTCCAGGGAAACCATGGAAAACCAGCCCCTTTCACTTCCTAAAGGGTCTCCAGGAAAGCTGCAGAGGGACTTTGGACAAAGGCCTGGAGGGACAGGACAAGGGGGAATGGCTTCCTACTGCCAAAGGGCAGGGTTAGATGCGATATTGGGAAGGAATTCTTGTCTGCGAGGGTGGTGAGGCCCTGGCACAGGGTGCCCAGAGAAGTTGTGGCTGCCCCTGGATCCCTGGAAGTGTCCAAGGCCAGGCTGGACAGCGCTTGGAGCAATCTGGGCTAGTGCAAGGTGTCCCAGCCCGTGGCAGGGGGTGGAATATGATGAGGTTTAAAGTCCCTCCCAATCCAAAACGTTCCACAATTCTATGACTTGTACACTCACAGAGGCTCTCAATAAGCCTGGGGACCCCACTTAGAACCAAGACTAGCAGCAAGCTTTCCCTCCTTCCCTTCCATCAGTAAAGTGCTTCCCTGGCACAATAAATCAAGGAATACAAACAGCCTCTTGCCTCCCAGATGCCTGTCAGAGGCAGTGAGCTGGTATTCACTCATGACGTGGGCATTTTCCAAAACAACGGCACAAGTTTTGGCATAAGGATGAAAGTGCCAGTGTGGCCTTAACTTCCAAACTCCCCAATGGTTTGCAGTAAGAGCTCTGGGCATAGCCTAAGCAGTAGATGGGGGCTCTCACCTTTGCCATTGTCTGATGTAGCATCCTTTGCTTTTCTGTTTTGGCTTGGTGATTTTTCATTTTCCTGAAATGGAGAAATATGCCATCACCATAAAGAAACATCAGGATATACGGTAAAATAGCAAATCCAGAAGGCTCCTGGAGCACAGGGTTTGAGGACACACACTCAAAGGAACTCTCTTGAGGCAACAGAAACCCACTGGGCAGAAGATACGCAGTGCAAACACCATACCAGCCCAAACACAAAGCATCACTTCTGCAGTTCCAAAGCTGAACTGCAGAGGAAGGGATCAACACTTACATTTATTCTGTGGAAGTTGATGCTCCAGTTGGCCCCAGCTCTTGAGGGAATGAATCTGTCACCGTGCTTACTAGGAGAAGACATTGGAGAATTGGAAGGCGTCAGGGTTCTTCTCATCTCTGCTACCTGAATTAAAGAACAAAAGACATTGGACTTACTTTTGTCAAGCCCTACAGTTGGTTGGTTTGTTAGCCCTCAGTTTTTTACATTATGCATACAATTACTGAGATTACATAGTAAAAAGGCATTACTGAGCTCCATAAATATATCCTCACTCCCTTTTGCAACCTGAACTGGGGTTATATATTCAAAAGCTCTCTTGAAGTCAAGTTATTTGGGTATTTGTAGAACAGCTTAGGAACTCACACCTGCTCACAGCCCAACAAAAGACTGTGGTTTGCTTTGAAGAGGCCTCAGGTCTTTCAAAAGCTCAAGGAAAACAGTCACAGGCAAGACAGACAACAACATAACAGTCAGCCTTAGCCCATCTGTACTCACACAAGGCATTGTGTTCTCATTCTGTATGTTGATCTGGCGTAGAAGACGTCTCTCGTAGTCCTGGTCCATGGTGGGAAGCTGGCTCGGGAGAGCAGCAGGCTCAGGAATTTATGTTTGCAAAGTCCAAACAGTAATTAGTCTGCAGACAGACTGGGGAGAAACACCAAAATGTTACACCCCTCTATGCAGAAACAGCCTCTTCAGACTTTCCTAAGACTGTTCTTTGAACTTGAGACCACTTTTCCTATCCAGAGCACTGATATCAAACTGATACCAAAAAGCACTTTCCTCAGCAGCCCTGTGTTCTGTACCTGTCCTTGGCTGCTGATTCACATGTGCAGACACCAGCACTGTGAGTCTGACAGGACCTCAGCAGGTCCTCACCACACCTGGAGCAGGGAGTGCTCCCAGGCCCTGCAGCAGCACAGTTTGCCAAGGCTTCAGGAAACAGGCATGGAAAGTTCAGGCACCTGCAGCCTGTCCTGTCCAGGCCCTGGCACAGGTTGCCCAGAGCAGCTGTGGCTGCCACATCCCTGAAAGTGTCCAAGGCCAGGTTGGATGGGACTTAGAGTAAGCTGGGATGGTGGCAGGGGGGTGGAGCTGGATGAACTGTAAGGTCCCTCACAATCCAAACCATTCTAGGATTCTCTCAAGCCTGTTCCATCCCTCAGGCCAAGGGCAGCAGAGCTGAGGGTGGGATGTTCTGAGCCATGCTACAGAAGCACTGCAGACTTTTAACACCACCCACTGCAGGAACACACTGCTAGAGATGAGGCAGCCCTCAGGCAAACATTCCACATCTTATGTCCATGCTGTCTCAAATACCCCTGGCAAGCAAAAAGCTCACTCACACCTATACAGTCTATAAGCAACATTAACAACTTCTAAGTATACATTTTAAGCATATATTTAATAACAGGGCTGCTTCATGGCTGAAATTTGACTGCTAAATGATAATGTTATCAATAAAAAATAGATGAGCTGACACTTGTGTGAGGATACACAGTCACAGCCCTCCCTGAACCCCAAGGGCAGAGAGCAGCAACCCCAGTGCCCCACCTCTCCCCCCACACACCTCCTGCTTTGTCTACAGCTGACATGGGCACAAAAATAGACACCAGAAGAGACGTGCCAAGTTGGTCTTTCAACCCAAGATAAACATGTCCAAAGGGAAAGGTGGAATCTAACACACAAGCAAACCCCCACAATACACAGACACCTGGAAGCTGTGCAGAATGTAGAGGGATTTTCATTCCTGTTATTGCATAAACATTTATGGCACCTGGCCGGAGTCCTGGCTGCTGAACAGAGTTGCCTCGAGATACAAACTTGTGGTAAAATCCAGGAGGCAAAAACACACAAAGGCTGTGGTGGAAGGAGGCTGCCCAGGGGAGCACTGCTGCACAGTGCCACACTTAGGGACTGCCAGGCACTGCCTCCTGCTCCCTCCTGCTGCCGGTATGGCCTGCTGGGAAGAGGTTATCTCCAGGAACCAAAAACCTGCCCAGGGTTTGTCGTTAAAAACTGAAGGCAAGTTACCAAGCTTGGAGGGAGCCAGCAGCACACGCTGCAATTCAGCAAGATGTGATGAAGCGTGAGAGTATCCTGCGAAATCAGCTTGAAAACAAGACAAAGCACACACACTGTGCAATGCAGCTTGTCCTTCAGCCTGTAGAGCTGTGGGCCTCTTACTTCAAAGGGTTACAGAAAATGGGGTGACATTAGGCTGGTGACCAGGCATCAGTGGCGTTCCAATTTTAGGGCCAATTTTCTTGAACGTCTTCATAAGTGACTTGGATGTAAGACTTAAAGGTCCCAAGAAGATTTGCTGAGGACACCAAGACGGGAGGAGATGATCACTCCCTCAAGGACAGAGGCCCCGCACAGAGACCCTGACAAATATAAGGGTTGGGCAAT
>JAWWEE010000075.1:4292835-4307048 GCA_035221455.1 Xenops minutus | reverse complement strand
GGGGGGACCCCACGGAATGCAGGGGAAGGACTCAGAGTTGTGATTCCCCTGTGACTGTGGGGACAACTGTGGTGAAGTGAGCTGTCCCCTTTGCAGCCCCCAGGAAAGCCCCTGAGACAGAACTGCTGCTCAAGTTTTGGACTCACATCTGCGAATGGCTGACCCAACAACAACTGACTGTAAACTTTCCTTTTCCCTGTCCCCTGCACCACTGGGGGATGGAGGGGGTATGGACAGACCGAGGGGTGGTGGTGGAAAGGTGTTTCTTACTTGTTTCTATTTCTTATTTTTAGTTTTTAGTTTGTTAGTAATAAATTTAAACATTATTCTAAGTTCTGCTTTGCCCGTGGTATTAATCAAAGCTCCTCTTTTCAGTTATCTCTAGCTGTAAATTTCGAGCTGTTTTTTTTTCCCTTCCCTCAGGAAGGCGAAAAGGGAGGGGGAAAAGGCCTTGAAGGAGTTTTGCTGGACACCAGGCTCTTATTCAGGGTCAAACCACCACAGGTTTTGCTTTTTGGGGGTCACTGCCTGGGCAGGTCTTCATTTTGTTTTTTTTTTTTTGTCAATTTGCCGGTGGAGGGACAAGCCAAGGCATGAGGAATGTGGATTTTCTTGGCCCTGAGGAGTGTCTTTGGTAACCAAAAAGCTCTTCCTCAGCCCTTTCATTGTGGGGGGCGTCCAGGTGTGGTTGGGATGGGACTGAATCCATCGGGGAATGGGGATGGTGGGACTGGTTGTGGGGTGGTGGCACTGGTTGGGCACAAATGATGGGAGGATACAACAGGCACACAGAGGTCATGGGGATCTGGGGAATGGGGGGAATATGGGGGACACGGAGAGGTTGTGGGACCACAAAGCATGGAGGAATACAGGGACAGATGGAGGTTATGGGGATATTCAGGTTGAGATATGGGGGCCACACATAGGTCACTGGGACACAAAAGATGGGGGGGTCACGGGGGACATGCAGTGATCATGGGGGCATGAAACATGGAACACAGGGACAGTAGGGATGTGGGGCATGGGGGTACACAGGTCACAGGGACACAAAAAGTGGGGAGCAGGGCTTGCAGGATGCAAAGTACAGGTGTGGGAAGGATGGGGAGCACGGGAAGGCCACAAAAGGACACAAAGGATGCGGGGGGGACCCAAAATATGGGATGTGGGACTGAAAAGACACATGAACACAGAGATCACAAAGGATGGGGGGACATGAAAAACAAGGGACTTGAAAAACACGGACTGTGATCCTAGACACAAAGGGTGGGGGATACAGAGGACATGAAAAAGGGAGTGACATCAAATGTGGGGGACACAAAGGACGGGGGATATAAAAGGCCTGGGCATACAAGGGGTATGTGGCAGTGAGGACAAGCTGGGGAGGGGGAACATAGGGAACCTGCTGTCCTGAGCAGTGGCCAAGGGAAGTGAAAAAAGCCTCTTTTTGGCTTGAAGTAATTTTTTTTTTAGAATAAAAGAGAAACAATTTCTATGGAGGCTCCCCTTCCAAATCATGATTCCCATCTTCGAGGGCTGCTCGCTCCCCCTTCCAAAGTTCCCTGGGTCACAGGAAATCCAGGAATCGTTGTTAAAATACAAACCCCCAGGGGGAGTGGCCACCCTAGAAAGGGACTTTTCCAGAAAGCTCCTTGTCTGCAGTACCTGGGCATCTTGTCCAGGGTCACAACTACTGCCTGGTGGGTTTGCAGTGGGGTTTCCGAGGAAGAGGACGGTTTGACCCAGTGTTAGTCTACTTGGCACTAGGTCACCCCTGCTTTGAGCAGGTTTCTTGAGCTGGGTGGTCTTCAGAGGGGGATGCTGGTGAAGTGCAGGATGGGGATGGGGAGGTGCCCTCTCACACCCCTCTTGTCTCCCTGGTGCGCTGCAGCTCCTGATCGCTCACCGGAGGAGAACCAGCTGCTGCTTCTACCCCCGTGCCTGGCCCAGCCTCAGGGGCACAGACTGGTGGGAGCGGGTGGTCCTGAAGGAGTTTGGGCCCCAGGACTGGCTGGAGAAGTTCCGGATGTCCAAGGAGACTTTCTTCTACATCTGCAACCAGCTGCGGCCCGGGCTGACTCCGCACAGTGCCCACTTCCACCACACCCTGCCCCTGGAGAAGCGGGTGGCCGTGGCCCTGTGGCACTTGGCCACCAACGTGGAGTACCAGACCCTGAGCCCGCTCTTCGGCGTGGGGCCCTCCACGGTGCAGAGCTGCGTGCGGGAGGTGAGCTATGCCGTGGTCCTGCTGCTGAAGCCGCTCTACCTGCGGCTGCCCAACGAGAAGGAGCTGGAGAACATGGTGCGCATCTTCCGCACGCGCTGGGGCTTCCCGCACTGTATCGGGGCGCTGGACAGCCTGCACATCCCCATCCACCCACCCCTGCGCCTCGCCGCCGACTACTGCAACGGCCAGGGCTGGCACTCCATCCTCACACAGGCCACCGTGGATGGGCTGGGGCAGTTCTGGGACGTCTCCACCGCCTTCCCGGGCAGCATGGAGAACAGCGCGGTGCTGGAGAGCTCCAGCCTGTGGGTGCTGGCCAAGGAGGGCCGGCTGTGCCCCAACCCTCCCAAACACTTCATGGGGAAGGCACAGAAGTACGTGCTGCTGGGCGACGCCACCTACCCCCTGCAGGACTGGATCCTCAAGCCCTACCAGGAGGACGAGAACCTCACCCAGCGCCAGCTGCAGTTCAACTACCGCCTGAAGCGGGCCCACAGCGTCATCGAGAATGCCTTCCTGCGCCTCAAGGCACGCTGGCAGATCCTCCTCAAGTGCGACGACTGCAGCCTGGAGCTGCTGCCCACCCTGGTCCTTGCCTGCTGCATCTTGCACAACGTCTGTGAGGCCCATGACAACCCCTTCAACGAGGAGTGGCTGGAGGGCACCGAGCCCACTGAGCTGCCCAAGCCCTGCCAGCCCGCACCCGCTGCCATGGAGGACAACCGGGCCGAGCAGGTGCGGGAGCTGATGTGCCAGTACTTTGAGAGCTGCGGGGAGGGCTGATGGGGCATCCCTGCATGTCCCTGCTCTGAGACTCACCATAGACTCTGGCAAACACGGGCCCACTGGTGCCAGGACTGCAGCCTGACTGCTGCCCAGCTGCACCCACCACGTGGGCCTGGGGCGTGGAGGGGCACTTGTGTCATGCTCATGCTGGGTTTGCTGTGGAGGTTTCAGGCAGTGGAATGTATTTTATGCCCTTGCTCTCTTCCCAGGATCTGGGTGGTCTGGTGGTGTGTTGTGTGCTGTGGGAGTGAAGTGGGGATCAGGTCTGGGAGGGAGGTGGGGGAATGCCGGGGTCTCCCTTTCCTCTGTCCCAAAGCCCCTCTGTCAGACCAAACCCAGCAGGAGCCTTGAAATGAGGCAAAACCCCTTTGAAGGTTCGAAACTTGCTGTGTAAACACACCTGGGAGAGGAAGGGGAGGAAGGGGCAGAGCAGTGACTTGCCAAGGGCTGGCACCAGCCTGGAATGAAACTGCATCTGCAAACTCCCTCACGTGTTGCCCACCCTGGCACCCCCCAGCCCGGCTCTGGAGGGGTCTTGCCCAGCCTGGCACGTCCTGGCCTCTCTCCAGAGGAGGTTCCCCACCCTGGCACCCCCCAGTCCCTCCCTGGAAGGATTTTTCCCAGCCTGGCCCTTTTCCAGAGGGATTTTACCCACCCTGCTACCCCTTGGCCTCTCTCAGGAGGGATTTGTCCAGTGTGGCATCCCCTGGCCCCATTTGAGGGATTTTGCCCAGCCTGGCACCCCCTGATCCCTCCCTGGAAGGGTTTTTCCCAGCCTGGGATCCCTGGCCCCTCTCCTGAGGCGTTTGTCCACCCTGGCACTCTCTGGCCCCTCTCCACAGGGATTTTGCCCACCTTGGCTCCTCTTGGGAGGGGTTTTCCCACCCTGACACTCCCTGGTCCCTCTCCTGAGGGGTTTTCCCACCCTGGTAGCCCCTGGCCCCTCTCTGGAGAACTTTACCCACCCTGGTCCCTCTCCGGGCTTTACCCAGCCTGACACGCCCCGACCCTTCTCGAGAGGGATTTTGCCCAGCCCAGAATACCCCCGGCCCTTCTCCAGCGAGGGTCTTTGCCTCAGCCCGGTGTTCCGAGTGTCCCTTCCCGGCTCTTCCCCCCCGGCCCGGTCCCGAGCCCAGTCCTGGTCCCGGTCCCGGGAAATGGCGGCGGGGCCCACAGCGCCCCCTGGCGGCCGGGCGGCTCCCCGGGACGTGCCGCGCAGGCGCCGCCGGCCTGTCACGTGACTGAGCAGCAACATGGCGGCGCGCGGTGAGTGCGGCACCGGCACGGCCGGACCCCCCCCAGTCCTCCCCCGTCACCCCCGGCACCATCCAGGGACACCCTCGGCCCCCTCCTGTCCCTCCTTATTTCTCTCTAGCCTTCCGTGTCACCCCTCAGCCCCGCTGGACCCTCCAAACCTGCTCCCTCGGCCCCCCGTTCCTTCGTGCCCGGCTCGGCGGCTCCGGCGGAGGGTCCATGTCAGCCCCGGGTATCCGGTGAACGCCGGTCCGGGCACTCGTTGTGGGGTCAGCCCCGGCCCCGGGGTCCTGTTCCCCGCGGCCCTTCCCGCCCTGGTGGCGGTGAGGGCTCGCCGTGACTCCGTGCCTTGCCCGTGCGCAGGGAAGTGACCGAGGAGCCCCGGCCGAGCCCCCGGTGTGAGCGGACCGTGCCCAGCCGCCATGGTGACGGAGCAGGAGGTGGAGGCCATCGGCCGGACGCTGGTGGACGCGGCGCAGCCCCTGCCCGCCCGGTTCCGTGCCCTCTTCACCCTGCGGAACCTGGGCGGCCGCGCGGCCGTGGAGTGGATCAGCCGCGCCTTCGGGGACGGCTCGGCGCTGCTGAAGCACGAGCTGGCCTTCTGCCTGGGCCAGATGCAGGATGAGGCCGCCATCCCGGTTCTCATCCGAGTGCTGGAGGACACGGACCAGGAGCCCATGGTCAGGCACGAAGCAGGTATGAGAGCAGCTCCTGTGGCTCTGGGGGCAGGGAAGGGGCTGGCGATGGGGCTTGGGGGTACTTCCCCCCCTGTACCCCACAGGCCCCCCCCATGCTGGTCTGGTCCGGCTTGGGTGTCAAACCCTGAGTCATGTAATGCCTCACCATATTCCCTGGCCAGTCCTGGCTGGACTGGTTGGCCAAGCCTTCTTGTTCTGCAGGAGACTCCCTCCTGACCAGGCTCCCTCCTGCTGTGTTTCTCCCATTTGGGATCGGTCAATCAAGCCTGTGTCAATGTTTGTCCCATTTGGGATCAGTTGAGCATGTTTCAGAGCAGGGCAAAACTTCGCCAGAGAACACAGCAGGGACACCCCAATAACATCTTGACATGTCCTTCTTTCCTTCCTTCAGGTGAAGCCCTGGGTGCTATTGGGAACCCCAAGGTGCTGGATATCCTGAAGCGCTATTCTGAGGACCCCGTGGTCGAGGTGAGTATCCTGGGGGGGCCATTTCCACTGAGATGCAGCACTGCTGGTGTGGGAGGGTGAGGGAAGTCCCTCCTGGGCAGCCCCTGGCCCTGGATGGTGCCATCCTACTCTGTGCTGGGGCCCTCCTAGCACCGTCCCACAGCCAGAGCCATGTCCCTGTCCCCGCAGGTGGCAGAGACGTGCCAGCTGGCCGTGAGGAGGCTGGAGTGGCTGCAGGAGAACAAGGAGAAGCCAGGCACCAGCCCCTACCTCTCTGTGGATCCTGCTCCTCCTGCTGAGGAGACAGACGTTGCCAAACTCCGGGAGACCCTCCTGGATGAGTCCCGGGAGCTGTTCGACCGCTACCGGGCTATGTTCGCCCTGCGGAACATGGGGGGCCAGGATGCTGTGCTGGCCCTGGCTGAAGGTGAGGGGTTCTCCTTGCTCTGGGTCTGCCCAGGTTAATCCAGGATGAGCCCTGCCCAAATCCGGGGCTGCCAGAGCTGCTCTCACATGTTGGTGTCTGGAGCTGCTGCCCCCCTGTCACATCGCAGAGTTCTGGGTGGCCTCTGGTGTTCCAGAGCTCCCTCACCACCCTCCAGACCCCCTTCCCCAAGGGTCAGGGTGGCAGGGCACAGACTGTGATGGTGGCCTGGGGCTAGCCTTTCTGACGTGGCCCTGGGGTGTTGGAGTCCTGCTCTCCTGGCCTGGAAAGTCAAAGGCTGCTGGGCTTTGGGGATAGCTCTGGAGAGGGGAGTAAATGTCTCCTGAGTAGGGAAGGGGCAGACCATGGCACAGGAACTGCTGGGGCCCATCCCCCCAAGCCCAAGGGAAGTGGACAAGGCTCTCCAGGCATCTGGGACCATCCAGGTCTGTGAGATGGGATTTTCCAGCTCCTGCTCCAGTAGCTTAGACTTGGAAGCCTGGATGCCCTGGCTGTGGTGTCAGTGCTGCTAGAACATTGTGTGGTGGGACAGGGCCTGGTGCTGTGCTGGGGGATAGGTGCTGCCATCATGGGAGGGCACTGGAGCAGGGCTGGGATCAAGGAGCAGAGTGGGACACCCCTTCCTGTACACAAGGCTGGCAAAGTGACCTGTGGCCCACAGGTGTGGCTCCAGCCAGGCACTGGGGTACATTTTGGGTGTCCCATCTCCCCATCCCCTCTCCCTGTCCCCTCTCCGCAGGGCTGCGCTGCGGCAGCGCGCTGTTCCGCCACGAGATCGGCTACGTGCTGGGGCAGCTGCAGGACGAGGCGTGTGTCCCTCAGCTCACGGCCACGCTGTGCCAGCGCTCTGAGAACCCCATGGTGCGGCACGAGTGTGCTGAGGCACTGGGGGCCATCGCCCGGCCCTCCTGCCTGCACACCCTGCGCGCCTTCGCCGCCGACGGAGAGCGCGTGGTGCGCGAGAGCTGCCAGGTGGCCCTGGACATGTACGAGTACGAGAACGGCACCCAGTTCCAGTACGCTGATGGGCTCTGCAAGCTGCAGGCCTCCCCCTGAGCCCGGGCTAGGGGGCACTGGGGTGGGCTGCCTCCCACCCCCTCCTGCTGCTGGTTGTGCTGTCGTGGCCACCTGAGCCGGCGTGGATCCATCCGTGCCTTGCCGCGCAGAGGTGGAGGAGGAACTGGATCTGCTCTCTGGCACAATTACAACCACCTTTTCCCTCCAAATCCAGGCTGAGCTGCTACTTGCCTCCCACCAGCCCCCATTTCCTGTGTCTGCCCCTTTTTCCTTGCCAGGATCAGCATTGCCTGCCCGCAGCCTGGCTTGGGGCTTGGACCAGGTGGGCTCTGCTCGGCACGTCAGAGCCTGTCGCGGCTCTGCAGGGCTCGGGGCTGTTCTGCATTGGTGCTGCCACATTGGCTCGGTGTGAAACGGCTCCCTTCTTCCCACCTGAGCTTAGCTGGGGGCTAGGATGGGCTTTGGGCACCCACTCTGTGGGTTGTGGTGTTGGGATGCTTCTAAATTGCCCTTGGTGCTGGTGCTGAGCCGGAGCCCTCCTCACCCCCGCGGTGGGTTTGGCCTCTCCTGTTGGGACAGGCCAGGGCTGAGCCTGTGGCAGCCTCTGCCCTGGGATGAGGGTTGCTTCATGGCAAAGTTAGGAAGATTTGGCTGTTTTTTCTTTCTGCAGGGAACGGCGCTGCCATTAGGGCGGGCAGGGTGAGGCAGAGCCTGCCTGGGCATCCTCCTGTGCTTAACCAGAGCCGGGAGGGCTGAGGCTGCTGCTGGCACCCAAACCCAAACCCCGTGGCCAGCCCAGCCTGGGCACCTGGGGGAGGCTGGCAGGGAATAAAGCACTGGCACAGGGAGCTGGAGTGAGTTGAGCTGTGATTTACCTGTGCCCAGGTGTGAGGTGCAGCAAGTGCTGCAAGGTCGGGCCCCAGTGGGGAGCCAGGGGTTGCTGTAATGGTCATAGAACCATCAAGGTTGGAAAAGACCTTTAAAGTAGAGTCCAGCCATGGTGGGAGGAGAGAGCAGGGAGTGTGGTGCCTGGTGGCTTGGGGTGAAACGCCACAACCCTTGGGAGGAAGGTGGACATTGCCCAGGGGGTGCCCCAGGGGGTGCCCCAGGAGCTCCCCCAGCACTGCCCAGTAGAGGGGCCTGTGGGTCCCACTGCCCTGGAGGGCCTGGCACCCTGCTGGGCATGCCTGGCTTTTCCCCTTGTTCAAGGGCTCCCTGTGAGTCACTCTCAGGCTCAATCCTCTTAGTCCCTGTGTCTGGCTCAGCATCCCCAGGGCTCTGGTGCTCAGGGACACAGCTGATGGGCAGCCCCAGCCATGGCCCAGTCTGACCCTGTTCAGGGTGCCAGGGAAGGGGCTCTTACTCAAGACTTGACCAGGTTTGGTCACCTGTACACACTGGAAGTCAGTCCCACGTGCCCAAGTCCTGTGGATGGGGTCACCTGTGTGTAACATGGAGGGTCAGGGTCTCTGAACTGCCTTTCCCCAGTGCTGGAGAGAAACAGCTGGTGTTTTCACACTGCTTGGAGTCAGCATCTATTTTGGAGCTTCCTTTTCCCTTCCCTCACCCTCCATAGTCCCTGGATGCTGAGCAGGACCCAGCTGGCACTTCCAGGCTCTAGGGTGTCCCTGTGCCCATCTCCATCCCCAGGACGGTGGGATGGGCAATTTCCCCTGTGGCATGTTATCATTTCTACCATCCCCTTGTTGGCACACAGGCTCTGGCACGCTGCCAGCCATTTCCCAGGAGATTCCTAGTGTGTTTTTTCCCCCTTATCAGCCCGACTGCCCCAACCCTTGTTCTCCAGCCTTCCCACAGGTGACTCACTCAGACCATGCAGGATTGTTTCCCAATTTTTCTGTGCCAACATTTGCCTCTGGTCCCCCAAACACCTCTTAAGACCAAATTGGAACAAAATACATTTCTAAGGCTGAAATCCGGGTAGGGGTGATGTGGTACAGCAGAGCTGGGAGGTGCTGGAGTGGAGCAGGGCCTTGAGCTCTGACTTGGCACCAAACCCACCAGCACCTTCATCCCTTCCTACCCAGCCTGTGTTGGGAAGGGTTTAGGTTTTTTCTAAAGCTGCTGCCGGTCCTTGCCAAACCCTGCACCCTTCTGGAGTTGGGGGAGTCAGTTTTGAGGGGTGCCTGGACACCCTTCAGGCTGCACTGCTCAGGATGGAGGGGTGAAACGGCACCAGGGTGACACTAGACACTGAGATGCCACATTTCTCAGCCATCATGAAGCTCTGTGAAGGTGACAACCCCTCACCGTGGGCTGCTCCACCACCCAGTGAAGAGGGTCCTGCAGGAGCCCCCCAATCTGGGGCTGCATCCTCATCCCTTCTGCCCATCACCTCCTGGCTCTGAGGGCGCTGTGTCCTCCTGGATTTCACACCATCTGCTCCGGGAATCCAGGGCCTGCTGACGGATTTAACCCAGCCCGGGGGAGGGAGGAGAGGCTTCGGGCATCCCTCTCCATCCCTGCCCTTGGGGGCTCTCCAGTTGCTGGTGATTCCCCACTCCTGGGGGGGAGTGGGATCCCCCCGGTGCTGCCAGAGGGGCAGGTTTGGGGGACCCTGACCCACGCTGGAGCCCAGTGGTCACCCCCAGGCTGAGGCAGCCGGGCTGTGCCCGGATTAGCGGGTGCTAAGCTCCTCTGCAGCACAGCTCCCGTCGCACAGAGGGCGAGTGGCACTGTCACTGGCCATGGCGACACCGCTGTCCCTGTGAGCTGCCTGCAGAAGCTTCGGTGGCTCGGGACAGAGGTGTGGGGGGAGCTGGCCATGGCCCTGGCGGGGGGCAACCTGCTCCCCGACAGCGGGGGGGTGTGGGGGCCGCGGCACCTGCTGCAGTCTCCCCCCGAGGAGGATGGGGTGCTGTATGTGGACTACAAGCCCCCAGCCCTGGACAGCATTCGCCTGCCCCGCTACGTCCTGTACCTGATGATGGCGGCAACACTGGTGCTGGTGGTGGCATATGCCATCGTGGGCCACCTCATCAAGGACCTGGTGCATGACTTTGCTGGTGAGTGCTGCCCAGAGTGGGGCTGGGCTTTGGGGTGGGTGTGGGGCAGGGGGATTCCCCCATCCACATGGCTGTGGCATGGCCAGGCTGTGCTGCTGACAGCCCCATCTCTGCCCCCACAGATTGGGCATTTGGGCCCAAGCCGGAGGAGGAGAAGGCAGTGATGGCCGAGGGCACTGTGCCAGAGGTGGAGTGGTTGGAGGAGGATGAGGTGCTGGTGGAGCGGAAGGTGGAGGGCGAAGGCGCTGGAGTCCTGCCCGGCATGGACATCCCACTGGGGCTGATGGCCCCACGCAGCTCTGTCTCCTTCGCTGACTCCCCCAAGAAGAGGTTCTTCTAGGGCCAGGGGACCCCCCAGTCCTGCTTGGCTGTCAGATCACAGCATAGTGCTGGGCCCAGATGCTGCCTGGCTTCCTCCTCCCTGCCCACCTCCAGTGCTCCCCTTGGTTCCTCACCCCAATAAAGCCACCTGCCCCAGCCCCGCTTGGCCCTTGGCCCAGCACAGCACGGGGGTGGAGGGCTGGGGCACCCCAACCTCTGTCTGGGGTAGCAGCACCCTTTGGCACAGCTGTGCCACCCCTGGGCATGGGCACATGGGATGGCACATGCATGTGGGTGTACATGTGTGGACACACGTGAGTGTGTAAAGGTGTGTGCTTAGGGGTGCAAACCCCTGCTGTGGGGGCACAGACACGGGGCACGCACACATGCACATGGAAACATGCATGCAAACACCTCTGGGGGCCTCATGTCAGTGCAGGCACACAGGGAGGGATGGACAGACAGACAGCTAGACACCAAGGCTATGTCCCCACCTCCCCCTTGGTGCCCTGGCACTGCCAGGCTGTGCCCAGTGGCACCCACAGATGCCCCAAAGCAAGTCCTGGGGGACAAAGCACTCATGAGCCTTGCTGTGGCCCTGGGTGAGGGCACTGGGGATGGGGACTGTCATATGGACCCACATCCCCCTGCCTTAAACCAGGCTGGGGTTGGATCCCGTTTCTCCACCACTGCCCCTTGTCCTTGTGTCCCCTCAGGGAATCGCCACTGTCAGAGTGGTCCTGCCAAAAACCCCTGTCCCTCCCTGGGGTGCTGCTGCCACCTCAGCTTCCCCTGTGCCCTGAGGGGCTCTCCAATGACACCATGAATACACTGCTGACAGTACCCAGGCACTCCCTGGGATGTGATGGGGTCCCACTGGCACCAGCTGGGATCCTCTGGGGGCCAGCTGGCCCATGACTGGGGAAGGGCTGGGGGTGGTCTGGCACTGCCCAGTCCTACTGTGCTACCCCACCCCCATGGGATCTGCCCCAGCCCTGCCAGTGGGGATGGGGGATAGCACCCCATAGGCAGAAGGGGCAGCAGGCAGAGTGGACACTCCACCACCCCACCAACCACCTGTCTGTCCTTCCACCTACACACCCACTCACCCACCTTCCCATCTGCTTGCCCATCTGTCCACTCACTCACCCCGGGGGTGGTTCCCAGTCCTGGCCATGGGGGTACCATTGTGGTCCCTGAGGTGGTGGCCACTGGCTTCCACGGGGTGCCAGTGCCCGAGCCAGGGGAGAGGTGCCACCTCCCACGGGTGATAGGAGTCACGTTGTCATGGTGCTCAGTGACATTTGTCCTCATGAGGCCCATAAAGGTGCCCGTTGCCCTGGGTGTGGAGGAGACAGCACCTGGCCCGGCCACGGTGGGGGACAGGAGCTCACTTCGGGGAGCAGGACCGGCCGTGCCACAGCCCTCCACCACCCGAAAATGCCGCTGCGCTCGCAGCCCCTCTTACTCCTGGTCCTGCTCATCCTCACCGCGACCGTCCGGGGACAGACTGGTAGGTGCCCCATGCCCCTCCCGTGCCCTGGGGTACTGTGGGGCTGGCCATGCCCACCCCAAGGCATCAGGTCAGCTCCTGAGAGACCTTCCCAGAGGGAACAGTCTGTTTCAACAGCAACCCTTTCGGGGGCAGAGCAAAAAGACCTAGGGGGACCTGCCTGCTGTCCCCAGTGCTCCCCACCGTGCCAGGCACCCCCACACTCTCCGGGGCACTGGAGGTGGCTTCCTTGGCACCCAAGGGATGGTGAGAAAGGGGAAACAATGAGTGTCTGCCAATGGTTCCTGGTGTTCCCAGCGCACTCAGCACAATTGGGACCCCGTGCCCTGGACTGGGGGAGTCCCACCCCTCGCAGGATGGACCTGCTCTGAAGCTGTCCCCCTCTGCACCTTTTGCCATCCCCTGTCCCTGTTCCTCTGCCATGCAGGCATCGGCCCAAAGGTGCTGCAGCCCTGGCTCCTGGGCCTCACGGCCGTGGTCGTCTTCCTCTTCATCGTCTTCGTGTTGCTGATCATTAACCGGTTCTGGAGCCTCAGGATGCGCAGGTTGGGGGGGTTCGGGGACACTGGCCGGGGTGGGGGCGTGTGGCAGTGCCATGGGGCGGGAACGGGCTGTCCCCAGGCACCGCTCAGCCCCTCTCTCCCCTCGCAGGAAGCACGGCGACTACCCCGAGACCACGGGGGCTGACAGGTACCAGAGCCCGGGCGCGGCGGGGCGGCACCGGGACCCCCTCCCCACCGGGTCTCGGATCCCCCCGAGGGCGGCCACATGCTGGCGGCGCCGTGGTGGTCTGTGTGCCGTGGTGGCCGGTGTGCCGCGGTGGTCTCTGTGCCCCTGGCACGGCCGCGGTGCCGGTGCCGTCGGGGCGGCCGTGCCCACCTGACCGACGTTCCCTCCCCCCCGCAGGCTGGAGCGCCGCGGCCACGTCAACCCGGCGGCTGAAGACAGCGACGAGGAGAGCGACGGCAACAAGCGGGCCACGGCCACTGCCCTCTGAGTGTCCCCGGCCCCCGCTGCCCACCCCGGGGCGCCGCGGTCGGACACCGTGCCCTCACCCCGTCCGCGGATCCGCGCCGGGTTTCCGCGACAGCCGCGGCCACCGTGGCACCTCCTGCCCCGCGGCCGCCCCGGCTGTGGCCAAGACCCGGCACGGATCCTCCGCCCGCCGGAGCGGAGCGGGGAGGGCGGTGGCCGGAGACGGCAGCGGGACCGCCCGCCCACCCCAGACCGGGGCCAGAGGGGGGTCCCGGCGGCGGGAGGGGACGAGGACAGCCCCAGAGCCGTGGCCGATAAAGGTCCCCATCCTGCCCCGGCGTCAAGCGTTTGGTGTCACCGTGCTGGGGAGGGGGCTGTCCCGCCCCGGGGCAGGGGACAGTGGCGGGGGCCGAGCTGCGACCTCAGCGACCTCGGCACGGCGAGAGCCGATGTCCGGCCACGCCGCTGCCCCGACACCCCCGGGCCGAGGGGTGGGCACCGAGGGGTCGGGCAGCACCGGGGGGGGCCAGACGGCCTCGCCCCCCGGCTGTGCTGGGCAGCCCCTGGGGACAGGGACGATGGGGACAATGGGGTGACCGCGCAGCTTCGGCCAGCAGTGCCCTAGGGGCGAGGGCGATGACGTCAGAGTCCTGCGGTGACGTCACGTGCACGAGGGGGCGGCAGCAGCTCTGAAGCCCCAGTGAACCCCCGGCTGAGCCCACCCCATGTCCCTGTCCCCACGTGTCCCCTCCCTGCCACCCCGCGCCCCCGGGGGTCCCGGCTCGGTCACGCTCCTCATGCGGGCCGAGATCACCCACGGGTGGGGTCCCTCCTCTGGGGTGATGGGTGCCCACTGCGAGGCAGGGCGCTGTTCCGATACATCCCAGTGCCCCCCAGTGCCCCCCAGTGTCCCCCCTGTCGGGACACCCGGGTTCTCCCCGGCCATTCCTCAGTTTCCCCCGGGGCAGCGAAGGAAGGGCGGAGGCGAGCTGGAGTTGAAGCATAGCTTGTTTAATTTTTATACATTTTTTTTTTTGTCTTTTTTTTGACTTTTCATTTTTTTAATCTTTTTTTTGTGTGTCAGTTTTTTCTTTTTTGTTTTTTTCTTCTTTTTTGTCTCTTTTTTCTCTTTTTTGCATAGGGGGGGGAACAACAACAACAAAAAAAAAAAAAGAAAAAAAAACAACCCAACGGAAAACAAAACAAAACAAAACAAAACCAAAACAAAAGAAACAAAACAAAAAAGAAAACCAAAAAAAAACCCCAAAAATCCGTATCAGGGTCAGTAAGTGTATGTAGGCAGGAGCGGCGCTATCGGTAATGGCTGCGTACAATGGTATAATCAAATATCGTGAAGCACCAGGGAGGCGAGCGGGGGCTCGGGGGGTCATGCGGGGCCGGGGGGCGCGGGGGGGGCACAGCCGGGGGGACCCGGCCCCGGCTCGCGGCCCTGGTGCGCTCGCGGTGTGTATCGGCTGCGGCAAGCGAAGCGAGAATACGGCGAACG
>JAWWEE010000075.1:4250583-4289151 GCA_035221455.1 Xenops minutus | reverse complement strand
CCGCCAAGCGCTTTTTGTTGTTGTTCTTTTTTTTTTTTTCCTTGTGGGTTTTCTCCTTTTCTTGTCCTTTTTGATTATTTTTCTGTCTCCCGGGATTTCCTGCGTCAGCCCTTTCCCGGTGCCTCGCTGTGCCGGCCCGGGGGGTGGGAAGCGGGGGGGAGCGGGGGGCCGCTGGGATGGGGGATGCGATGCCGGTGGTCCTGGGTGCCAGGGGAGGGGGCCAGGCGGGCGGCGAAGGTGGCCTTGGTGACATCCGCAGCTCCCGGACATCCCATGGTGGCTTCTCTCCATCATCACCCGTGGGGTGTCCCTTGGGCGGGGGGATCCCTTGGGGACCGGTCTCCTCCGCGGCCGCCATCGTCTCGCTGGGGACACCAGGTGCCTTCGTCCTCTTCCTCCTCCTCCTCGCCTCGGCCGTCGTGGGGGTCCCTCTGCTCTAAGGCACTGCCACGTCCCCGTGTCCCCTTCCCGGCCACGCTGCCACCGCACGGGACGGGGACGGCCGGGCGCTCCCTCCGGCGCTGCCCCCGGCCGGGGGCTCCTCCGGAGGGGCCGGGACCCCTCCCCGCCGCAGTTCAGGCACTTGACGCGGGGCCGGGGGCTCCGGGGGGCTCCGGGGGGCTGGCTCTGCCCGCGCTCTCTCTCGGGCTCCTTTGCTCCATCCTTTTGTATCCACCAAAAAAAAAAAAAAAAAAAAAAAAGCCCAAAAAACCCCAAACCAGCCGTCCCGGCAAGCCAGTGCCGGGGGCTCCGCCTCCTCCTCCTCCTCATTTTTTGTGATTTCTTTTTTTCTCTTCTTTTTCTTTCTTTCTTCTTCTTCTTTTTTTTTTTTTTTTTTACGATTCCCTCTTAAAAGTGCATTTCCTACAAAATGTGCAACACGAGCGCACCCTCTCCTGCCTCCCACCTGGTACCTGTCCACAGGAATGCATAGCTCAAACACACGGACGCACGGCCCACCCCGGCCCCACGGACTCCCCCCGGGCGCGGGGACACGCCGGGGGACACAGGGACACGCGTGAGGACACACGAGGCCGGGGCTGGTGCGGGCTGAGGGGAGGAGGAAGGCGACCAGAGACACGGCGACCGGTGCCCCGGCGCGACGGTGGCCACCCGGGTCCTGTCGGGGCTGTGATGGGACAGTCCCCACGCCGTGTCCCCGTGGGAACTGGGGTGCCACCACCGCTGTGACAGTCTGCGGCCGTGATGGGACATTCCCCACGCCGTGTTCCCGCGGGAACCAGGGTGTCACCGCCACCGCAACAGTTTCTGGGCGTGCCCATGCACCCTCCGCGGCCACAAGCCCCCTCCTCCCGTGACACCCGCTCATGCCACCGTGTCACCGTGTCACCGCAGCACGGTGTCACCCGTCCCCGAGGCCCTTTCACGGCACGGAGCATCACCCGCCCCGCTCGCCAGCGCACCCGGTCCGTGGGGCTCCGGTGGCAGGAGGGTCCCCCCAGCCCGCCCCGCCGCGCCCCACCCCAGCCCCGGGGCCCCCCGAGAGTCTGCGAGGGGCCGGGGGGGGGCGGCGGAGGGGTTTTTTGATCTTTTCTACTCACATAGAGGCAAGAACGAGAGAGTCAAAGCCGTTTGCATATCCGGCGAGCGGCCGGCGGGGCTCGGCACCGCGGCCCTGCAGCCGCTCCGGGAGGCATTGCTGGCACGAGTTGTGTCAGGTCTCAGCGCGGCGCCGGCCGACGGGGTAAAGAATAGTGTTTTTTTCTTTTTTTTTTTTTTTTTTCCTGTTTCTTTGTTTCCTGGCGCATCGCCGGGGTAAGGGGGAAGGTCCTCCTGGGATGGGCTGTTGTTTTGTTTGTTTTGTTTTTTTGTTTGTTTGTTTTTTTCCTTTTTAAAACAGTTTGACCCTTTTCCTTCTTCCTTTCCCTCGCTCTTTCCTTCGGGTGTGGGTTTTGCTTGTCGTCGTCGTCGTCGTGAGGCCGCGCTCTCCGTCGTCACCGCAAGGCTGGGCCTGGTGCTCGGGGACGGGGATGTTCCTCTGGGGGTGCCTAAAGCAGAGGAGAAGGGAGGCGAAGGGGCGGCACGGCGGCGATTATCCCAGGTACCAGGACTGCCGGGAGAGGAGAGGAGAGAAGCCGGCGTTAGTGCTCTGCCCCGCGGAACTGCGCTGTCCCCCGGCCAGTCGCCCCCCACCCTGGCACAGCTGTCCCCGCGCTGTCCCCTGCTCGGCGCACGGGGATGGAGCCCCCACTCCTGCAGCCAGTTTGTCCGTCCTCAGCACCGCGGCCACTCGCGTTGGCCTCAGTGGCCGGTCCCTCTGCACCTCCGCAGAGGGGACGCTCCCCAGGGAATGGTCCCGCCTGGGGACAGGTAGGGGGGTGGCACGGATGGGGACCCCGCGGGGTGGCCCCCTGCCACCCTCCCATTGTTTCCCCCCCCAACCCCAAGTTCAAGTTCATTCCCGATTACCTCATGTCTGGTTTCCGTTGGAAACGAGACAGCTCGGGGCCGCCGCTTCCCTTAACCCTTCCCGGCCCTGCCACACATGACCAGAGCGCGGCAGGTCTCAGCTGCCCCTCCAGGGACACCACCTCGTTCCCCCGTGCCTCAGTTTCCCCAGGCAGAGCATCCTCTGGGGAGCCCTGAGGAGACTCCTGAAGTGTGACTGGACACCCACACACAGGGACAGGGACACCTGGAGGTCCTGGGACTGTGAGTGGCCGTGACCCCTCGGTCCGGACAGGGACCCTGGCATCCTGCTCCCCCGAGGCTCTCCCGGCACTGGCCTAGGTCTCTTCCTTAGGGACCCAAAGTCCTTGGGGTGCCCATCCCATGGGGCTCTGCCCACGTGTAGGACTGGGGAAACTGAGGCAGGCTGGGGGGCTGTGGTCAGAGCCGGGTCCCCCGTGTTTGTCCCTTGGAACGGCACAGCACGCTCGAGTGTCCCAGCTCATGATCCCCAAATATTGCACCCGTGGCACAGCTCACAATCCCCAAGTGCCCACACTCTGGCACAGCACAGCCCTCTGAGTACACCCCCTCTGCCAGGGCAGCACCTCAGAGTGCCCTGGCACAGCATGATCCACACCCCGACCCCTCTGTACTGTCACCTCTGTCACCCACTGGGCAGGGCTGCAGCCACCACACTGCTGAGGCCAGACCACTCATGTCACAAATGAGGCCAGGAGCTGGCACCCTTGTCCTGGCACCACAGCACTGCCTGCAGTGCCAGGGCCAGCTCCAGAACCACCAGTTAAAAACCATCTGGGACAAATGGGAAGCCCCCGGAAAGGCGCACATGGCATCCCAGTGCAGCTGGAGAGGCTGCAGGCCAGGTGAGAGCAGGTGCCTGTACCCACATGGAGAGGGGCACATGGTCCCACTGCTCCTCGTCTGGGGATGCTGTGGGCACCTGGGCAGGGCGGTGTCAGGCAGGGCACAACCAGAGCATGGCAGTGACCTCCCTCTGAAGGACTTGTGCTGAAGGACTTGTGGTGGCCCTGAGCCACCAGCAGTGCCCAAGGCCCTGGCACAGGGTGCCCATGGTGGGGATGCCACGGTGGCAATGCTCATGGCAGCAGGGCCACAGTGGTGATGCCAAGGCAGTGATGCCCACAGCAGCAGTGCCAGAGTTGCACTGCCAAGGTAGTGATGCCCATGGTGGCAATGCCCACAGTGGTGATGCCCACAGGAGCAATATCCATGGCAGTGATGTCACTGCAGCAATGCCAGGGCAGGGATGCCATGGTGGGGACACCCACAACAGCAATGCCCGGAATGGCTGTGCCAATGGTGGTGATGCCCACGGGAGTTACACCCGCAGCAGCAATGCCATAGTGGCAATGCCCATGATAATGATGCTGGCAGCAATGCCCACAGCAGCAATGCTCACAGTGGCAATGCCCATGATAATGATGCTGGCAGCAATGCCCACAGCAGCAATGCTCACAGTAGCAATGCCCATGGCAGCAATGCCATGGCAGTGATGCCATGGAAGTGATGCCATGGTGGCAATGCCCATGGCAGTGGCAGTGATGCCACGGCGGGGATGCCACAGTGGGAATACCCATGTCAGCAATGTCACGGTAGCAACAGCCACGATGGTGATGCCTGCACTGGCCATGCCCATGGTGATGCCACGGCAAGGGCGCCCGGGGCGAGGGCAGGAGTGTCCCCCCAGCAGCATCCCCGCTCTCACCTGTGCCTGATAGATACTCCCAGGATCCCTTGGTCCTAATCCCACGAAGGAACGGTTCGCAGGGGGCGTGCCTGGTGCAGAGTAGGCTGGGGAACAAATGAGAGCTCATTAACAGGGCTGCGGGTGGCACTGCCATTGTCCCCCCACGGGGCCAGGCCCGGCCCTCTCCCTGGCGCTGCTGGGACGGGGGTCCTGGGCACCGTCCCTGGCTGTGGCCTGATGGTAGGCGAGCGGAGCCCAGGGGTGCTGTGCCCCAGGGGTGCTGTGCCCCAGGCGTGCTGTGCCGGGTCGGTGCTGCCCGCGGTTTCAGAGAGATGGCAAGCTGGCGGGGTGAGGTGCCCCGGGGTGCAGGCACAGACGGGTGCTCCATGCCATGCCCACGCTGAGGCTTCCTGAGCTGAGCTGCCATGGGATGAGTGTGGTGGGAGCCACCAGCTCCACTTGGACATGTCACTTCCCTGCCACCTCCACCTCCCAGTAGAGGGTCCAGCACTGGGACTCCCAGCCCTGCGAGCTCCTGGGTTCAGCCCCTTTGAAGGCACAGTGCTGCCAGCAGGGATGAGGGCCTTGGAGCCAGCTACACCCCTTGGGGACAGCCAGTGTCCCCCAAACACATCCAGCCCCCTGGCACTGCTCCATTCCTTCCCGTGCCTGTGAACCCATCACCGGCCAGGCCACTCCATGTCATCCCATGCTGTCCCCTCCAGACCGGCCGGGCTTTGTGTCCTCCACGCAACAAGAGCTCCACCCCTGACGGCCAGCTGGTGGCACCCTGTTGTGGCCTGTTCCCTGGAGACAGTGGCCTCCTCCAGGGCTCGACCCTGTGAGGACATTGCAGCCGCTCAGGGTACCAGCGTCCCATGGGTACAGCAGGACAGGAACAGGAACAACTCCCTCGCAGAATGCAGCAACGGCAGTGTCCGACTACTATGGCACATGCCCCAGTGCCAGTATGGGGGCAATGCCAGCTCCCCCCTAGTCCCTGGGCACTTCAAAATCCTCGTGGCCAAGGCGCCGATGGCCCCCGAGGTGGAGTGGAGGGCAAAGAGCTCGTCAGCCACTGCGCTAATGAAGACCCCCATGTGCCACCAGCCAAGGGCTCCAGGGGACACACACACAGTCCCTGCACAGGCGCTGCTTCACATCCCTAACCAAACTGGGGTCCCCAGCACAGGGACCCCCGAGGCAGCGAGATGACAACAGCCCACGCGGCGCACCAGGCACACTGTCCCTAGTCCCAGTGCCACCCGCATGCCAGCTGGTCCTGGACAGCACTGCCACCACTGCAGTGGGGCAACAGCCACGGAGAGACCACAGCCTCCCCCACAGCACTGCCCACACCAGAGTGTTCAGAGGGACACCGATTTGGGGAGCCCCGCTGTGGCTCCGTCCCTGCTCAGAGGGAGGTGGGGCTCGGGCTGGTCCCTGGGACCAGCACGGGACCCTCCGGCTCGATGGCCACAACAGCCACCTGTGCAAACCCTGCCGGCTCCGACCTGCCTGAGACCCAGCAAACTCATGGCGTGCCAGCTGCCGCCCTCTCCCCGGCTGCGGGGAGGCCACCTCCGCCAACATCCCCCCAGCACCGGGACAGGGGGGACACCCTGGGGGGCTGCGAGAGGAGGGGGCCGGCCGGGCCGGGGAGCGGGGTGGGCGCCGCGGGTGCTTACTGGGTGATGTCGGCGAGGTCGTCCCTCCCTCGGAAGTTGTCGTGGTGGATTTGGTGTCAGGAGAGACGGCCAAGCGGGGCATGCCGGGGGGAGGTGGCGGCGCCAGCATCTGCGTGGGCAGGTAGTGGCTGGGCACTTTCACTTGACCACTTCCATTTAACTGGGGACAACACAGACAAAAAACAAACAGCACAAGCCATTAGGACGCACGCGACACCAGCACGGCCGGGGAGCCCCCGGCACGGGCACGGGGCATCCCTCGCTGCAGACATGAGTTTGGTGGGTCTCAGAGCAGCCCTGAACGGTCGGCACCAGCGGCGGGTGGGAAATCACAGCACAGCAGGAGGGTCTGGGCAGGCTGTGGGGGCCATGCCCCATGGGGACCGTGCCCCAAGGCGGCATATGTCGGAGCTGGAGCGCTGGGTCCCCCTCTCTGCAGCAGTGAGGGGGCCTCTGAAGTGCTGCCTGGTAGGGAAGGGGCACTCAGGGCTCCTGTGACAGTGCCCTGTGCCTGACTTGCCAGTGGCTGCTCCCAATCCAGTGTCCATCAGCCCGGCATTGGGCCACTGCATGAGGGAAGAGCAGCCACACTGCTCATCCTGACATCAGGCCTTCTTGGTTAGGGACAGCAGATGGGTGGTAGGCAGAGGTCAGAGGGGCTCCCCAAAAGCTCTGCATCCAGAGGGACAGACTGGGGCACAGGAGGGCATGGAAGCAGGAATGCAGACAGCCCTGGCCGCCAGCTTTGGGTATGAAGTGTACCCTTCATGGGGTGTGTGGGGTGCTGAGTGCGTGGGGTGATGGCTCGGGATGCTGCATGCACTGGGTGCTGCATGTGCAAGGTGTTGGTTGTGTGTGGTGTGGGGTGCTGTGTGTGTGGGGTGTGGGATGCTGGGTGTGTGGGGTGCACTGGGTGCTGTGTGGGATTCAGTGGGTGCTGTGTGTGGGGAGTGCTGGGTGTGGGATGCGGTGGGTGCTGTGTGTAGGGAGTGCTGGGTGTGTGGGGTGCTGGCTGTGTGGGGTGTGGGATGCAGTGGGTGCTGGGTGTTTGGGGTGTGGGATGCAGTGGGTGCTGGGTGTGTGGGGTGTGGGATGCAGTGGGTGCTGTGTGTGGAGTGCACTGGGTGCTGGGTGTGTGGGGTGTGGGATACAGTGGGTGCTGGGTGTGGGGTACACTGGGTGCTGGGTGTGTGGGGTGTGTGGTGCTGTGTGTGTTGGATGGTGGGTGCATGCGGTGCTGAGTGTATGAGGCAAGGGAGGCCCAGAGCAGCACAGTGTGGCCCTGCCACCCCCATGGGGACGCTGGGGACACGGCGCAATGAGGAGCTGATGGGTCACCCATGGGCTGCACAGGCGGTCCGAGCCCGTCACTCTCCCGGGCACACTGGCAGACGGTGGCTCTGGGTGATGGTCACACACTCCTGCCAGACCTCCTGCTCTCACCAGACACCCCAACTCTGTCTGACGGCTCAGTCCCAGCACCCCAACACCTGCGGTGCCCTGTGCTGAGCCGGGGAACGGCACCTCCACCGCGGAGAAACGAGGTGTGAACACGGAGCAGTCGCGGCGGCGCTCCCGAACCAACGCACAGACGGCCGGAGCTCAGCCCCAGTGAACACCCCGGCGGTGCCACCGGAGCACCCTGACCCCCCCCGTGCGGCGGTGGCAGTGGTGGCCGTGGTGGCGGCCGGTCCTGGGGACCCTCCTCGGGTAGCCCGGCTGGCAGCAGCCACCGGTGCCCGCGGCGAGGTGGGCGATGGGTGTGGAGACGGGGCTGGGTCCTTACCGGTCCGGGCTGCTGGTTGGACGGGTCGCAGGCCAGCGAGACGAGATCTTTGAGCGGGTCCTGCGGGTTGAGATGAGGCGGGTACCGGATGGCCGTGTGCGGGAAGTAGGTGGAGGCCGTCTGGGGGAGGATGGAGGTGGTGGGGAAATGCAGCGCAGACGATGGGTGCGGGCTTCGGGCGATACCTGGAGGTGACAGAAAAAGAGGACACACACCTGTGTCACTCGCTGGCAGCTGCCCCAGCCCCCTGCCCACTCAGTGCTCGCTCCGTGCCTCAGTTTCCCTGGCAGGACACTCACCACTGTGCACGGCAATGACGGGACGGTGGTGCTGCGTGAAGCTGCTCAGCCGGGGCGAGGAGTCCTGGGGCGATGGGCTGTTGAAGGGGGACTTATCCATCTCTGTCTTCTTCACGGTGGGGGAGATGCCTGGGGAAAGTGGGTGCAGCGTCAGGACCCACTGTGGGACCCCAAATCCTGGGGCTGCCTCCAGCCCAGCGCAGGGTTGGGGAGGCCATTCCAGGGGCAAGGGGTACGCTGGGGTCAGGGCGGGCATGGGGAAGCTGCATGGGGGATGGGTGTGTGTGTGCTTGCACACATCTTTGCACATGCAGGAGTGTGTGCATGTGTGTGAGCATGCCTGTGCATGCAGAGGAGTGTGCACGTGTGTGGGCACCTCTGGGGGGTACCACAGGTGTGCACGTGCACCTGGTGTGTATGCTCCAGCACACGGGTGCGTATGAGTGTGCACACACACCTGTGTGCATGGACGTGTGTGCATGTGTTCATGATGTGTGCACGGACGTGTGTGCATGTGTTCATGATGTGTGCATGGACGTGTGTGCATGTGTTCATGCTGTGTGCACCAGCATGGCTCTGTGCGTGTCCATACACATGTGTGCAGGTGTGTGTTCCTGCACCTGTGTGTGCAAGCGCACATGTGTGTGCCTGTGGGTGCACACAGCTCTGTGTGTGTGTGTGTCTGTGTTTGTGTGTGTGCCCACCCTGGGTGTAGCAGTGGGTGCCCTCACGTGTGCCCTAGTGACCCTTGCAGCCCCCACTGGGCACCCACCTCTCCTGGCACACGGGGCTGGGGGCCACGGGAGCCCCTGGGGAGGCTGGAAGGTGCCAGCATGGGGGTGACCTCCTCAGGGACCCTTGGCAGCCCCAGGTGCCCGGGTCTCCGAGGCCACCCCAGGGCACGGGGCCGAGCAGGGGGGCCGGCGGGCGCGTTAATCCCCCGCCACAGTGCCTTTAGCTCTGGCCATTTGGCCCGGGCCCGGTAATGGGTTTAGTCGGTTCTCAGCCGGGCGTTAGGAGGATTTCCCAGAACATCCCGTACGGGATTGCCAAACCCAGCCTCTCTGCGCTGCCACAGCTGTGCCCCCTCGCTGGCCCCCCTCGCCCCTGCCCGGGTCAGGTCACTGGTGGGGACAGACACCCTGGCACAGCTCCCTCCATCCTCCATGCACTGCTTTAGGGAGGGGGTTACACCTCTCCCAGGACCCTTCTCCTTGCCTCCCACACCAGCCCCATGGAGCAGAATGAAGCACAGTCCCTGTGCACCTGGGGCACGGTCCTGGAGCTGGACCCATATCCCCCAAACCACCTTCCAACAGGATCGGTGCCTCCAGCTCCCCAGCTGGCACCCCAAGGATTTGCAGGGCAGGGGGGCTGGTGCAGAGCCCACCCCACTGCTGGGGGAGGCAGGAGAAGAGCCGGGGGGAGGAAGAAGAGCAGCTCCTTTGCCTGCACTTCGGGGCGTGGGAGCTGCTGTGCCAGCCCTGCAGCATTACTTTAATTAGCCCAGCCCCCCCTTTTCTTAATGAACAGCTAATTGGGGCTGTCTAGACAGGAAAGGAAAAAAAACGCCAAGGCAGAAAGCTGTCCACAGCAGCGTGAGGCTGGGGGAGATAGTGTGGGACTGGGGGAGGCTGGTGTGGGGCTGAGCACGGCTGGTGTGGGGCTGGAGGCTGAGCTGGCCCTATAACAAGAGCCTGTGACAAAATGAGGGGGTTCTATAGCAATGCTGCAGGCTGGAAAGAGAGCCTATGCCCAAAGTAAGGGACCACAGAGACATGTGGGCACCCATGGAGAGGCTGTGCCGAAATCAGGGGGCTCTATAGCAACCCCACAGACCCCATGGAGAAGCAGGGAAGTTTTGGGGGGCTCGAGGGTGACACCATAGTCCCCACAGCCAGTGCCTACTGTGACCTGAGGGCCCATAGGGACACCGAGGCACAGGGGCTCTTGCAGCAGCACCTGTGGAATGCCAGGAGCAGGATGAGGCCACCAAGGCAGCAGGAGGGCACCAGTAAGGGGGGGACACCTACCCCCTTCCATGTCTTCTGTCCAGTTGCGGCTGCTGCTGGTGGGGGAGTTGGAGGAGGTGTAGTACTCGCCCCCCGGGCTGGTGTCAATGTCATCCTCCATGGACCCCGACTTGTGCCGTTTGCTCCTGGGGGCAGGGAGGGGTCACAGAATCAAGGAATGGTTTGAATTAGAAGGAGCCTAAAAGCTCATCCAGTCCCACCCCCTTCCACTAGCCAAGGTTGCTCCAAGCCCCGTCCAACCTGGCCTTGGACACTTCCAGGGATGGGGCAGCCACAGCTTCTCCACCCAGTCTCACAACCAAAAATTCCTTCCCAATATCCCATCTACCCTGCCCTCTGGCAGTGGGAAGCCATTCCCCCTTGTCCTGTCCCTGCGGGCCTTTGTCCCAAGTCCCTCTCCAGCTCTCTTGGAGCCTCTTCAGGCACTTGAAGGTGCTCTAAGGTCTCCCTGGAGCCTTCTCTTCCCCAGGCTGAACATGCCCAGCTCTCCCACCGTCATGGGTCAGCACCACTTCAGGCAGGAACCATCCGCCCCTTTCCTTCCCCATGGCTGTGCTCATGCTGGCCCTGGCATTGTCCCAGCATTGTCCCAGCATCACCCCAGTGCAGCCCTGGTGACACTTACCCACTGGAGGAGGTGCTGGGCAGCGTCCTCCTCATGCCGGTGCTGGAGGGGTTCAGGTCATAGGCCAGGTGGCCCTGCAGCTCCCCCAGGGAGAAGTTTGGCCCCGTGCCCGTCACTACTGGTGCTGTGGGGAGAGAGGGGAGTCAGGGGGGCCTGGTGGGGAGAGGAGCTCCATCCCCACAGGAGAGAGCTGTTGGGGAGGCTGTTGGGACACTGCTGTGCCCGGCTATTGGGGCTGTGGCATCACGATGACACTCACTTCGGGACACCTGGATGAGCTCGGTGACACTGAACACCCCCGAGGTGACAAAGCTTTCCTGGAAGTCTGTTGAGTCTGTGCAGGAGAGAGGAGAGAGCACTGAGGGGGTGACAGGACTATGCCTCCCACCCTACACTGCCTTGTGGTGATGCTTGAGGGTACTCCAACATCCCCAAATCCCCATCTGCCCCTGTCCTCAGCCTCCATCCCACTCCCTGCTCCAGCAAGAGACCACCCTGACTGGTCCCCTCTGCCAAGAACACCCTGGAGCTGCTCGATGCCTCAGTTTTCCTGTGGCTGGGAGTGCTGGCAGGGCTGGGGGCTGCACCCCCCACCATGGAACTCCCATGGCAGCTGCTGTCCCCAAGGAACATGGCCCCAGATGGCTGTGAGACAAGGCTGAGGCCATGCCCAGCTCATTGCAGGTCCCAGGCACCACTGGCTGGGATTGGGGGACAGCACAGCCACAGCACCGGGGACACAACTGCCTGTCAAGGAGTCCCCTTGATGGCAGAGACCTTGGGCTGAGATGTCCCTTGTCCCCTTGCCCAAGCCCTGCCTGTCCTGCTCACCCAGCGTGATGGGTTTGCTGTCCTCCTGGTCCGAGCCGATGCCTGTCCGGGGGCTGCTGCTCTGCTCTGCATCTGCAAGAGGAAAACCCAGCAGGGTGAGCCCCCTGTGCTGGTGTGAGCCCCCCACGCCAGTGTGAGCCCGTTGTACTGGTGTGAGCTCACCACGCCCGTGTGAGCCCCCTGTGCTGGCATGAGCTGGGGTTGCCCACCAGCTGACTGCCCCCTTGTTGCTCTGCTGGGGGAAAACTGAGGCACGGGCTGCTGAGCAGCTCCCACCATGCAGTAGGGCCACCAGTGAGCTGGCATATTCCCAGCACCAGGGAACAGCCAGTGAGTGGCCCCACCTTGGCCTCCCTGCCAGGGACAGCCCTGAGCTGGCATTACAGGATCTGGGCATCGCTCCCTGCAGAAGGGAAACCCCCAGTGCTCGGTCTGCCACAGGACAGGGTGACAGTGCCTGGCCTGGCTCCTGCCCTATTACTTCCTCTCCTCCCTCCAGCCACACCCGTGAACCATCACTGCCCAGTCAGGCGGTGACACCACTGCATGGCATCACCTGTGGCACCTCATCCTGCCTCTGCCAAGCCCTGTGGAGGGCAGCAGGGCTCCAGGGCAGCACCTAGTCTGACCTCTGGAGCTCCATCCAGCACCACTCCATCCTGGCTAAAAATAACCGAGCTCAGACGCTAAGCTCAGTGGCCCCAGCACACCCTGGCACGGCACAGCATGGCACGGCACAGCTGCCGCACTCAGGGGCATCCTTCTTCACCTGGCTGCTCCCAAAGCCCTTCTAAAACTTTTGCATGCATTTTCTCCCCTTCTCCTCCTTCCTCCTGCTCCTCCTCCCACCGCTTGGCCTTCAGCATTTCTCTTTCACAGCCTTGGCAGATGCCAGGAAAGACAATCCAAAAACACCATCAAAACCACGCTGCCGCCGCTGCCAGCCCGCCTGTGCGCCTTGGGATTTTTCCCTTTCTCCCCCTTTTTCTCTCCCTTTTCCTTTCTTCCCTCAAGTCCCTTGTGTTCACACAGCTCCTGGGGTGGTTATCCTTGGCCGGGCAGGATATCCATGTGGGCAGCAGCACTGTGCCATCCCCCATCCCGACATCCCTGTGTGCTGCCCACCGGGCAGGTTATCCATGTGGGCAGTGGGACGGTGTTGCTCCCACCCCGATACCCCCACATACCGCCCCCTCTCAACACTCCCGTGTGCCCACACACCCCTGACACTGCTCAACGCCCAATCAGCCATTTTGTCTCCCTGCCCAGCTGCTGCGTTCCCCTCCATCCATCCATCCCATGCCAGCCTGGCACCCTGCTCACGCCGGCAGCCCCGTGGACCCCGCCACCAACCCCCCCATGCCCGCACCCCTGGGTCCCTCCAGGCAGCCATTTTAGGGGGCAGAAACTCCCCTGGGGACGGGCACAGGGTTTTTTCCACCCCTCCCTTCTCTCCATTTTTCCTTTTTCCCCCTTTTTCCCCCATGCTGAAGCTGCTGTGTGCCCAAGTGCTGGGGAGCAGGCAGGGGCACCGAGCGGGACACGAACCATGTGGGAAGAGGGGAGTGGTGGCGGGGACCCCCCGTGCGCCCACGGGCACCGCGTGGCCGGACACGGCCCCTCCTCGCCTCTAAAAACAACAAATCTGGCGGCAGCTCTGGAAGTGGTTAGTGGTGGAGCCTGGCCAAGGCGCGGGGCGGAGGCTGGCGGTCACAGCCCGAGGCCGGCTCGGCTCCCCACAGCCCCCCACCGTGGCCTCCGGGCTCCCCGGAGCCCCACTTGCCCCCCAGATGGCACCCACTTGCCCAATGGCAGGGTCTTCAGCCTCCGGGCAGCCCCCCAGGCCGTGCCCTCACCCCGAGGCTCTGAGGTGCCCCACACAGCCCTCGGCTCGGCCCAGGGACCCCCCACCCTTGCTCACACCGAGATGCCCCACGCACACCTCTGCCCCCCCCAACTGCCCCAGCCTGGCCCCCATTCCCCCAGGGCACCCAGCAGGGCCATCGCTCACCCTGGGTACCCCCCGGGTGCCCCCCGGGTGCCCCCCATGTCCCCCTGTCCCCACACCCTCCCACAGCATCACTGTGACCCTGCACCGTCGATGCCACATCACCCACCCCAGTTCCTGAGCGGGGTACCCCGAGGCCTGCCCCCAAACCGAGCACCCCAGGCCCACCCACAGCAGCCCAAGGAGCACCGGGGGCCTTCCCCGAGCTCCGAGGTTGGGCAGCAGGGCCGGCCCCTCCGTGGACCCCCGTGTCCCTGCTGGTGGGGGCCGTGGGCTCGGTACCCCCGGCTGCCGGCGATCCTCGTGGCTGGGCGAGCTCGCCAGCAGATTTCTGGCTGCCTCCTCGGCGCGGGGCGGCCGGGCCAAGCGCTGCTCTCACCGCCATGTGACGGCTGCCTGCGGCTGGCGCGCGCTAAAATGGCGAAGGCAGCCCTGGGCTCCCCCGCCTCGCTCCCCTCAAGGGGTGTTTTTTGGGGGGACACCGAATCCGGGGCCCAACGAGTGGCTCGGTTGCACCACCAAGGAGAAAGAAGCCTGTGAAGCCCCTTTTCCTCCCCTGCTGCCTCATTGATCCGGAACCCTCCACACCCCGCTGGGGCTGGGATGGGGCACGGGGCTGGGGGGGCTCTGGTGCCACCACTGCGGGTTGCTCAGGGAGGAGGGTTCAGTGCCAGGGCCCCCCCCCGGGCACGGCAGAGGAGAGCACTGAGTGCCCAAACAGGTCGATCCAATGGCTCTCAAAAATAGCCCAGTGTGTGTGCCCGGGGGGGTGCGGGTGCCTCTGGGCTGCGGGCCGCGCTGGCAGCCTGGCCCTGTGCCACCCATTGAATTATGGATCCCGCACCCCGGCCCCGCTGGCTGGCAGGCTGCCCCCAGCCCCACGGCGGCACCCGCGTGGGAACGACCCCCAGGCAGCGGGGACGGCCCCGGGGGGGTCACCGCAGGCCGGGTGCCCCCGGGGCTGGCGCA
This sequence comes from Xenops minutus, assembly GCA_035221455.1. Lineage (NCBI taxonomy): Eukaryota > Metazoa > Chordata > Aves > Passeriformes > Furnariidae > Xenops > Xenops minutus. Next base: position 4,274,771 of record JAWWEE010000075.1, on the reverse strand, counting down.
GCTGCGGGAGAGCCCTGGCGTGGTGCCCGAGCGCTGATGGTAAGAGGGCACGCTGTTCCTGGCAGCGGTGCGGGCGCAGGCGCGCGGGGTGCGGGATGCTGGGGGCTGCGGGAGCTGCTGGCGCCAGCCTGTGCGGCCCTGGCCCCCCGATGAGGGCAGCAGCCTTCCTCCTCCTCCTCCTCCTCCTCTTCCAGCCCTGCCAGCCAAGGGCCGGAGACGAACAAGGGTTCAGCATCGCTGCCTGCAGGCTCTTGCCCCGTGCCTCAGTTTCCCTTGGGGATGGACTGGAGGGGGAATTGCCCCCCAGTCCATCCCCAGGTCACCTGCCACATGCTCGGTGGCCACGCAGCCCCAGCACCTGCTCAGGTGCCGCTGTGCACTCGTCCAGCTGTGCTGCCCACAGTGGGAATCAGAAGGGCCCAGAGTGAACAGCCTGGTCAGGAGCGGTCAGGGAGGGACCCTGTCTGGTCAGGGAGACCCCTGGAGACCCGAGGTAGCCGACACTGATCCCACTGAAAGGGCTGGACTGAGATACTCCTTGAGGGGTGTGATTTGGGGGCCTCTCCCTGTGAGACCCCCAGGCCCCCCCATCCCAGTCCCACAGTGGTCCCCCAGATGCGAGCGGCTCTGCGTGTCCCACTGCCCATCCCGCTGCCGCCAGGCTGGGGTGGCCCTTACATAAACCCGGAACAGTCCCGCTTGTGTAACCTCCTTTATATAATACCCTGAGCGGCCGCGTGTGCCGGGTAAATCCTGGCTCAGCCGGGCCGGCCGGCGCCCGGGGTGCGGGACCCCTCCTCCACACTCCCCATAGCGCCCCGCTCCCCCCGACACCCACACCCCGCAATGCGCCCAGTGCGGGGCTCTCGGGGTGACATGAGTTTGCCGGGGCTCAGCCACGGGCGCTTGCGGGGGCGGCAGCCTCAGCTGCCCCTCGGCGGGCAGAGCCCCGGGGAGGTCCTGGCCGGAGGCGTCCCCCGAGGTGGCGGGGGGGACGGACGCGCCCCGCTGCCACGTACGCGGGCCGCGGCCAGCTGGCCCGGGCGGGAGCCGGGGAGGGACGAGCGCTTTGGCCGACGGCTGCGAGCGAGCGGCGCTGCGAGCGAGAGGGTTTGTCCTCGGCCGACCCCGGCCGGCACGGGGAGATGGCAGCGGCCGGGGGGAACCCCCCCCCAGGCGGGCGGCGTGGCCGCCCCCTCGCTCAGCACTGCCAGCCCTGGGCTCCATCCAGGGCTGCCGGCGCCCGCGGAGGCGAGCGGGGACAGATGGCAGCGGGGAAAAGGGATGGGGAGAGCAGGATAGACAAAGGGATGGCTGAGCCCCCTCCCCTCCCTGGGACCCTCCTCCGGCAGGGTGCTGGCGCCCAGCCCCTGTGCACTGGGCCGGGGGCACCTGGGGGTGCAGCTGCTGGGAGGGGGTGAGAGGGAGGAGAGAGGGATGCGAGAGAGAAAGCAGAGAAAGGAAGGAAGGGCGGGAGAAAGAAAAAGGAAGGAAGAAAGGAAAGTGGAAAGAAAGGGAAAGGAAAAGGGACAGGGAAAGGGAAATATGCTGCCAGTATCTTGGTGCCCCGCCAACCCCGGCCCCACAGTCCAGCCCGACGGCACAGCCAGCCCCCCTCTAGAGTCCCACGGGCCCCCACCATGGCCCCCCTTGACACTCCGCAACACCACCCCCACCTCACCACCACGAAGGGCTGGGCGGGGGGAAAGTTCAAGCTTTGCCCAAGGCTGGCCAAGACCCCCCGTGCAAGGGGCAGCGTGGCAGGGGACCCCAGGGCTCAGCTGGCAGTGCCAGCCCCGCTCGGGGGTGCAGGGGCACGCCGGGGGCTTGCCGACATCTGTTCCCCCCTCCATGCCCACGGCCGCCGGCGGGAGGGAGCACCGTGGGCATCTGCTGCCCCAGCTGTCCCTTGCCAGCGCCGCACGGAGCCGGGCACCCGGCCAGGATGGCAACTGCGGCCCCGGGGAGGGCAGGGCGGCTGCCAGCGCGGGGGGACCGCGGGTGGCGAGCGCGGGGGCGGCAGGTGCTCGCGAGACAGGGCTCGCTCATCTTTTATTCATCGGGTGCCGAGCGGTGCGGGGAACCTCTCCGGCCCCTTGTCCCCCCCCCGGCAGCACAGCATTCCGTGCCAGGTGCCCCGGCGGGCACCGCTCTCGCTGCCGGGGCGGCGGCGCTGAGCACGGGGCAGGTCGCCCGGGCGGTGACGCGGGGCCGGGGCTGGCAGCGGGCACTGCGGGGAAGCCGCCCGGCTCCGGCACGCCGCCGGCTCGGCGCACTGCGGGAGAGCAAGGGAAGCCCTGACCTCCCCAAGGTCGCCGGCACATCGATCCGAGAGCTCGAGCACATGGAAACCCGCCCCGGCCGTGCCAGCGCCGGGCTCGCAGCGGGGACGGGCGCAGGGATGGAGGGACCCGGTGCGGGGACGATGACGGGGGTGGCTGGGGGATGGCACCCTGGTGAGCCCCCTCCCATCCCCACTCCGCAGCACACAGCGCTGGGGGCAGGAACACAGCCGCATTCTCCACTGTCTCATACCCTTGTGCCCATTCCCGGGGGTCTCCTCCTGGACCCACCGGGCTCTGCCTACCTCGCTCCCCTCAACCTCGGCCTCCCTGGATGTTCAGCTGGGAACAGAGATACCTGGGGCAGGGGGAGGGTTTGCCCACGTTCATTTGTGTGCTGGGGCGGGGGGGGCTCTCCAGCCCTCCTGCCCGCCAGTGCCCAGCTCTGCGAACGGCAGATCCCAAATATTGTGAACCCCCATCAATCTTCTCGCGACCCTGCCGATAAATATTTGCGCGGGGGCTGGCGGAGCGGCGGTGCCCGGGGAAACGCCTGCCCCTCCATCTGGAGGGGCTGAGCAGACGCTTGGCACGGCCGGCCTGGCACGGCCGCAGCGCGCCTGGGACGAGAGCCCTGGCACGGGCTCCCCGGCAGATTGGTGCCATCTGCCTCGCGCCGCAGCCAGCGGCGAGGCTGGTGGGGGGAGATAAGGGGCTGCCAGGCGGTGGGGGACGCAGATGCTGGCACGGCGCGGGGGTCCCTGCCTCCCCCCCGGGTGCTGTCCGCTGGCGGCGGCACGGCCAGCGCTGCCAGGAGCTGGATGCCACCTTGGGGCCAGCCACCCTGCTTGCCCTGGGCACCCATCTGCTCCCACCCCGCTCAGTCTGCCGGGGCTCAGGCACCGGGCACTGCCAGGGGAAGTTCGCTGCTGGGCAGAGCCTCGACCCCCTGCCCTGCTGAGCTCGGCGGCTGGGGGGGCTCAGAGCACCCCAAAGAGAACTGACTCTGTCCTGCTTCATGCTCAGCTCGGGCTGAGGTGGGAATGAGGGCCAGGGATGCCGGGTACCAGGAGAGGGATGCAAGGACAGCGGGGATGGGGATGAAGGGATGGGGATACAGGGATGGAGGCACAGTGGTGAGGGCATAGGGAGGGGGTCTGTGAAGCTGGGGAGCACTGATGGGAGGGTGCAGGGAGAGGGGCACTGTTCCCCCCAGACTGGCTGCTGCCGTCAGGAGCTTCTGGAAGGAATCTCTCCGTAATGCTCCGAAGGTCCTGGCACCATCGGCTGGGGAGATTGATTACCATTTTACTGCAATGCTTTTGACTTTCACCAGCGACCTCCGAGCTTTCCCCCAGCCCCCCCCACCGCTGCACACCCAGCTCTGGGCTGCAGCGCCATCCCCTCCCCCACTGCGGTGTGCACAGCCCAGCCCTCACCCAGCCCCGCACCCAGCCCGCACCCATCCTACTCCCATCCTGCATCCAGCCTTGCCTCCATCCTGCATCCATCCTGCACCCAGCCCTGTCTCCATCCTGCATCCATCCTGCACCTAGCTCTGCTCATATCCAGCACTCATCCTGCATCAAACCCTGCTCCTATCGCGCACCCATCCTGATCCCACCCCGCCCCGAAGGTACCGGGGGCCGTGGGTGCAGGGCTGGGTGCAGGATGGGTGCAGGATGTGCTGGGACCAGTGCTGCTCTGGGGAGTGGACCCAGGCGCCCGACACCCTCTGCACCCCACGGCGACCCCCGGGGCCAGCAGGGCTGGGATGGGGTCTCCCACCAGCTCTGCACTGCTCGTGCCTCAGTTTCCCCACCCGAGGGCAGAGAAAGCAGAGCGGGACTTCCCGGCAGACGGATGGTGGGGGAAGAGCCGTGGGGCAGAGCTCGCCCTTGGCATCGGTCCGGGGTGTGTGTGTGTGTGTGTGGGGGTCCAGCCGGGCACTCAGCCCCCTTGAAGATGCCCCAGACCGCGGGTGGGGAGGGGAGGGCAGGGCCGGGGGCTCCTCCATCCTCCCCCTCCCCGGCGTTGCCAGAGCAGCGGCTGGGAAATTGTGCTGACAGCGGCAAAACCGGGCGGCGGGGGCGGGGGAGCGCGGGCGCACGTGCTCGGGCTGATAACGGGGGGCTGCGGGGGCTGCGGGGAGCACGGGCTGCCCGGCCGGGGGGCCCTGCGCCCCCGACACCCTCCCCTTTGGGGCGGGGGGTGCTGCGGGGGGCTGGGGGCAGGCAGGACAGAGGGGGCAGGAGGGGGCAGGCAGGACAGAGGGGGCAGGATGAGGCAGGAGGGGGCAGGCAGGAAGGGTCAGGCAGTGTGCCGGACAGGGAGCAGGCAGCAGAGGGTAGGAGGGGTCAGGTAGGAGTGGGCAGGCAGGAGGGAAGAGGCAGGAGGGGGCAGGCAGGAGGGGGCAGGCAGCGTGCTGGGCAGGGAGAAGGGCAGCGAGCCTGCAAGGCTGCAGCACAGTGATCCCCAGCACCCCCTGAGCCTGCCATACCATGCAGGGTCCCACCAGGGCGGTGGCTGCCCCCATATCCCCCTTGCCTCAGCTTCCCCACTGAGGTGTGAGGCCAGAAACCCCCTCGCCAGGCGCAGCTGGACAGAACGTGCCCACTGTGGGCTGGAGCCGGGCTATGCCGAGCACCCAGCACCCTGCAGCCCTCCTGGCCCATCCTGGTCCCCCTTAACCGAGGCCAGAGCGACCTTAACAGCGAAAGTGAGAGGCTGCCAGGCCTTATCAGAGAGTATTTACAGCCGCTGTGTTCCCAATTAGACAGTCAGGTGACTGCAGCTGCTGGGGACCCAGACGCCGGGGTCAAGGTCGCCAGTGGGGACCTGGGGGTGGCAGAGGGGCAGCCACCTCCCTGGGGACACCAGCCGGCCGTGACATGGCCAGGGAAGCTGCTGGCACAGCACCCCAGTGTGGCACACCAGGCAGTAATAGGGGACCTCATCGTGATTGCCATGGGGTCCTGGTCCCTGCTGTCAGCATGGCCACTGTAGGGCTCCCAGTACAGCATCAGGGTGCTCCCAGTACAGCCCAGTCCAAGGTACTCCAGCCCAGTGTGACACCATACCTCCAACTGAGCCAGAATAGGGTGTTCCCAGGATGGGGTGCCCCCAACACAGCATGTAGCACCCCAGTTAAGCCCAGTACCCCATCCCAGTTCAGCCCATCACAGCCATGTCCAGTACAAGATACTCTGTTCCCTGTCCAGCTGCACAGGGCACCCCAGCCTCCCCAGCCAGCACGTTGGGCTCCCCATTCACTGCACAGTACCCACCATTCCCCTGCCGGAATCAGTGGCACCAGGCCCTGGTGGGTCCCATCCTGCCCTGGAGTGGGTGAGCCACGTGCGTGGGCATGGGTGTGCAGCGCTGGCAGTACCTGTGCTTACATGCCAGGAGACACGGCTGGGCAGGCAGGGCCTGGCTGCACACGCGTGTGCACCTGCACATGTGCACAGACTGCCTGCGCTCTGCACCCACCCGGGGTCTCACCTGGGCCCTGGGGCAGGATCTGGCCCTGGCTATTCCCTGCTGGAGACTGCGCCCTGCTTTTCCCCAAAGCCACAAGGGCCTGGTGGTCCCATCAAGCCCCTCCTCTGGGGAGCAGTGGGGGGGTCACATGCCTGTCCTGCCTCAGCTTCCCCAGAGACACCCAGCATATCCCACCGCTGGCCAGCCAGGGGCAGAGCCTGTGCCCACCATGATTCATGGTGCTGGCAGCCCCTTTGCTGGGACTGCTGGTACCACGGTGGCCTCTGTGGTGTCACTTTCTGTCCCTGGGCTCTGGCCAGTGCTGGGCAAAGAGCCACCAGCCCCATGCTCCCCCTGTCGTGGTGTTGGTGAGGATGGGCTCATGGAGCTCGGGGCACCACCCAGTGCTGTGGGCATAGGCCGGGGGGTGCTGCCAGAAGGGGACCAATGTCCTGGCCTCTGCACACCTGCACCTGCACATTGCAGACCCCTCTGGCTCTGAACCAACACTGTGAAACAGCCCGTGGGGACCATGCAGTGTCTCCCCTGACTCCTCACACACCTGGGGGTGCTGGGGGGCGTGGGGGTCTGTGGGGAACACCAGATGCTGGCAGGGTGTTCATGCCAGCATGCCACCAGCTGAGGACACCAAACCTGCCCAAATATAATATTTCCTTGTGAGCTTCTCCTCTCCAGTACGCAGGGATATAACATAAACTAGAGGTGAGGATGATGGCTCAGGGACACAATGCAGGACCCGCTGCCTGCCCTGCCCGCCGTGTCTCTGTTTCCCCCTTTTGATCAACAAGGCTTTGAGAGTAGGTCTGACCCTCCTTTGCTGCAGTGAAACCAACCCAGTTCTCCCAGCAAGTCCATGGGACACCCTTGGGGTACAGCAGGAACTGCTGGGGTTTGCCCCCATTGGTGGCATCACTACTCCCTCTCCAGCTGGCCTTGCCTCCCCTGTCCCTGCTCTGTCACTTGAGGGGCTACACTTGGGGTGTAGCCCACGGGAAAGAGGTACTGCTGGACCCCTCCCAGCTCCAGCCCTGGGGGGATGTGCCAGGAACAGACTGGGCCTTCCCTGCCCACACTGCCCACCTGCTCCTGCACAGGCAGCCCCCCAGGCAGGTGCAGGATGTGGGGTTAACCCCCCAAAACTCCATGCTGGGGATGCCCAGAACCAGGGGCATCCTCAGGGACCTTTGTCTACTCCCATCCCTGGGCAGGTGGGATATGTCCTGTCTGGGGAGAGGGGCCACGTGGGGGGCACTGACCCAAAAACCAGTTTGGAGAGAGGGAAACACTGCAAGGTCTGCAGTAGGAAACACATCCCGGAGCGGTGTCCCCAAGCCAGAGATGGGGATGGCACAGATGGGGAGGGAAAGCTGGAACAAATCCCCCTGGAGTCAGCTGTGACAGGGCACAGCCAGGCTCTGCCCCGCAGGCAGACAAACACCCACCTCTCTCACGGACGAAATACGCCAGGTAGAGGTCGAGCTCCTTGACAGAGACGCTGATGTGGTGGGGCTGGACGCAGAGGATGGGGTTGGTGCACTGGCCCGACTTGACCAGGCGCTCGCCGTCGGTGCTCTCCAGCGGGATCCCTTTGAAGAGGATGACCATGACCAGGTCCAGCCGCCACACCTTGTCGGCCTGGCGCAGGCAGTCGATGCGGCGCATCTTGCCCTTCTGGTCGGGGTTGGAGAGGACGCAGCACGAGGGCTTCTTGCCCGTGATGGAGAGCACGAAGTCCTCGCGGCACTCGGGCCGGATGTCCTTGCGCAGCTTGGCCAGGAGGCGCGAGGCCCATTTCTGCTTCACCTCCGGCTTCTCGCTCAGCAGCTCGTCCTTCACCGCCCTCTCCTCATCCTTCGTCATCCTCTTCTCGTGCTTCTTGAAGTACTTGCGCTTGCGGGCCTGCAGGTTGAACCACGTGTAGGCAAAGGCCCTGACGTGGGGGAGCAGCGCCTCGATGAAGGGGTGGAACTCATCCTGTGGGAGCAGAGGGACAGGGGGTCACTCCTGGCCGACCTCTCCTAACCCCCTGGGATGGCTGGAGAGCCCTGGGGACCTGCCAGGCTCGTCCCCACTGCGCTGCATGATCAGGAGGAAAAGCCATAGCAGAGGCACATGCCCATGAAGGATGGGAACCCCCTCACCACCCACTAGGGTTATCCCTGTCCCAGCAGACCCCCATAAATCCCACCAACTGCACTTCTCCCACCAACAACTTGTGCAGGGTGGTTGGGCCATACTGGAGCTGACGGTGCTGTGGAGGGACAGGCACCTGCACAAGGTTCACCACCACGGCAGCACCTGGACCCTCTCCCCTCCCCAACCCCACATGCTGCAATCTGCTCCTGCCAGGCACAGAAATCCCACCTGAAATCCCACCTGACATCGTGCCCATCGGAGCCGCTGTGCCGGGGTCAGGCGCTGCCAGACCGCAACACCCCATCGCCGGGTCCCCCACACCCCCAGCATGCCGGGTGCTCCCGCATGAGCTCTGGGTGCCTTGGACCTCTACACTCCCTCTGGACCAGCAGGAAACTCCCCCAGTTTGCCCCAGTTGCAGCCAGACCGGCGGCTGGCGCCCGGCCCGGCGCACAAGGCGTGCTCTGACTGCCTTTTTCCATTTGGCGAGCGCTGCTGGATGAGTCCAGCCCCAAAAAGAAAACAAGGAAAATGCATCCCCCTCCGTGGCCCCTCCTTCTCACATCCCATTTTTTTCTTTTTTCCAGTTTGGAAAATCAGTGCTTCCTGGCTGAGGGGGCTCACAACCCTCCCACAGGATGGAAAGGTGTTGGGAGCCTTCCTCAGGGAGGAGCAGCACAGCTTGGAAAGCAGCAGGGAGAGGGTTGAGCATCCCTGTGCGTGGCCAGGGTGGCACCAAACCGGTTTTTGAGGGCAGGATTTGGCCCTTGGGGTCCCTCATGATGGTGAGGAGGAGGAGGAGGAGGAAGGAAGAAGCCCATCCGGAGTCCTGCCACAGGGTGCCAGGGCTGGGCAGGTGGTGGCTAGTGACAACTGCCACTGCTGTGCCACAGCCCTGGTTAGCAAGGTCGTGCCCAGGTTTGGGTGACCCTCCCAGCAGGGAGGCTGCCAAGGGCAGGCACTGCTCCACGGCCAAGAGGTGGCCGTGGGCAGGAGCTGGGAAAGGACAGAGCCTTGGCAGTGGGACGGGACGAGCACTGCAGAGCCAATGGCTGACCCCACTCATCCCAGAGCAGCGATGCCATTCCTCGGCTGCAGCAGCCGTGTCCCAGGGTGACCCTGCCCGGAAGGAAGAGTGTCCCCTCCGTGAAGCAGGCTCCCTGCAGTGATTGGCCCCATACCACCCTGCTAATTCCCACTCGTCCCCAAGTCCAGCACAGATCCCATTAAGCTCAAACCCGTTCCTGTGAAACCTCAAACCAGCTCCCCCAGCACAAACTGCCAATGGCCAGTGCAGGTCCCGGGGCACAGACCTGGGTGTCCCCTGCACCAGCATCCCCCTCACAGACTTCACTGTGACCTGGCGAGACACCCCAGCACAGACTTCACTGTGTCCTGAACCCAGCACAGACGCCACTGCCAGCACCATCCCCCAGCACAGCCCCAGTAACCCCTGAAAAGTCCTCCCAAGCACAGACCCTTCCACCCTGCACAGACCCCACCACACACAGGAGCTGTGACCCCACAGGTGTCCTCCCCACACCCCACAAGGGACAGGCGACGGTTCTCTTACTGGATAACCCACAGAGCCCATGGAGACCCAACCCTGCCAGCAGACCCATGCTGACCTGGGCACTGGTCCCTGCCTGGGGGACTCATCCTGCCGGGGGAACCCGTCCCTGCCTGGAGGACCCGTCCCTGCCGGCTGTTCCCGGGGCGGCCACAGGGTCTGGTTCCCGGTTCCCTCCCCAGCAGCAGCCGCTAATTCAGTGCAGCTGGGCAAGGGCTGGGCATGTGTCTTAAATCAGGGAAGAAGGTCAAAGAAAAGTAAGACAGGAGCCGAAAAAAGCAGCAGTGAGTTCCAAAAACAATACTTGGCCGGGGCGGTGGGCGGCTGATCTTCCTTGGTGGCCGGTAATTCAGACGAGCCCGACAAATTGCTGCCATCCCCTGGCCCCGCCACCCTCCCCAGGCAGCCGGCGGCAGGGCCAGCCGCAGGGCCGGGGGGACACCATGCCATTGTCCCCATCCCTGCCCTCCTGCTGGGCAGGGCCACCCCAGGCACCGCTGCAGGGAAGCAGGGCAGAACCCAAGTTATCCAGGTTGGTGAGGCAGCACCCCTGGGTGCTGTTCGTGCTCACTGCAGGGGACAGAGGGTGCTTGGTGCCCTGCCTTGGGACACCAGGGATGAGCCCCAATTTTGGTGCCTCCCACTTGCCACCGCGCCGAGGATGTTCAGATCTCACTTGGGCCCACATTTGAGACCCCCTAAAAACCCGCTGTGTGCAGAAGCCCCTGTGGCCCTTGGTGCTCCCGAAGCCGTCGCAGGCCCCCCATTCCTCGGGATTACGGCAGGCCGGGAGCTGCACCCAAAGCCAATCAGCCCCTCGCCAACTTTCCCTCCCGCCTGGCTTATCCCACGCTGCGATGCCGCGGTTAAGCCGCTTTAGCAGGGCAGGCGGGGGCGGCCGGGGGGCACGGGGAGAGCCACCCGGGACGGCTGTGGTTGGGGGCTGAGGGGACACGCTAAAGGACTTGGGGACTGCATCACTGGCACTGTGCACGACACCCTGGCTGGCACCGGCCAGCATCACCCCAGCTCCACTTGGGCAGGCAGAGATGCACTGTCTGTCCGTCCCAATCCCTGATTCCCACCGGGTTCCCCCCATCCAGCAGCCAGAGCTCCGGCAAAGGGCTGGTTAAGTGTTTCTCCTGCTGTTTTTCCTTTGCGGGGCTGGGAAGCAGAGACGTGCTGCAATACCCCAGACGAGGCTGCTCCCGGGGCATTTCCGGATGGGAATCTGGCAGCAGAGCCTGTGCTTGGGCCTCATCCAGCCCAGGCTTGTAAAGCCCTGCAACCCAGGCAGGAGCACGCCTGCGTCGGGTGCTGCCGGCCCCGCTCCGGGCCCCCCTGCACCCCCTTCCTGGGGCTGCTGGAGTGCTGACTTTCCGTGCCAGGTGCTGCGAGGGGAAACTGAGGCACGGGTCAAGCCCGGCTCTGTCCTGTGGTGGAGAAGGAGGGATGCTCTGTGTGGAGCTGGGCATGCCATGAAGGATTAACTCCTCCGCAGCGCAGGTTTTGGCAGCGCCGGGGAGCGGGAATGGGCTCAGCCGAGGCGCTGCCTCTCCCCGTGCTCCTGCCACCGGCTCAGCCAGCACTGGGTCTCTGCACCCGGGAGACCCTCCTCCCGTGGGACACGGGGGAAGCTCTGTGCCACACAGGGACACAGCACCAGGCACGGTTACCACAGCATGGGTTGGCCACCCTCCGAGCATCCTCCGCTCCGGCGCCTTGTCCAAACAGGTCGAGCTCAGTGAAACAGCCTGAATTTTCCAATGAAAAAAACGTTTCCTCAGGAAATTCCCGAGCAGTTTTCACGGGGGAGAGTGGGGGGGCCGGGGGGGGGCGGCGGCGGGGGGGGGACGGGAGGGGTCAGACACCTTGGCAGTGGGTTTTGCTCTTCACCAGCAAAGCCCCAGCTGCAGGGAGGAGCGGGATGCCATCCGCACCGCGGGCAGGGAGCGGTGCGGGACACCCTCGCCGCATCCCAGCCCTGCAGGGACCACACAGGGCTTATTTTATGAAAGGATGCTCATTCTCCCCGCCAGCAGCCACACACCTCCGAACCGCTGCCGGCTCCCACGGCCGCCGCTCCTGCCAGGTCCCGCTGCCCGCGGCCCGGCGAGCCCGGGCAGGGGCTGGCAAGTCGTGCGCTGGGCGCCGTGCCCCCATGGGAAGCCTTGGCGCGGCGGCGGGGGAGGGATGTGGCTACAGAGACTCTGGTAATCCTGAAAATCCCGAAATCTGAAAGGTGCTCAGCGGGGACTTGCCTTCCCCTCGCCGGAGCCCGCGGATACCCTTGGCACGGACCGCGAAGCCTCCGGTAGCTGCTTCTAACTGTTCTCCGAAGCGGCTCTGGGTAATAAGTTAACCTGGTAATGAGACCTGTTGCCGAGACAGATGCAAATGATTGGGAAGTGCTCATTAGAGGGGATGGAAGGAGGCACTTAGGCCCTGAAAGGCACCCAGCCCTTCCCGGGGCCGCCCTGCACCCTATTAGAGCCCATTTTACAATAATTGCTCCAGAGGAGGAAATCTATTTGGATTCATCATAAAGTATTTATTAACAAGAGCTTATTCATAATTTTTGCTGCTCGCCGGTGTGGCGAGGCCAGGCATCCCGGCCTGCTCCCCATCGGAACGTGGCTTCCCTGGCCTGGGAGAGTGACAGCACTGCACTGGGAGGGCAGTGGGGGGCACGGGGGCAGCTGAAGCTCCCAGGGCAGGTACAAGCTGTGCTGGCCTTGCCTGTGCACACCTGTCCTCACAACAGAGCTGCCCGTGGGGCAGAACACGCCGTCATGGCCACATTCCCTACCACCTCCGGGCTGATCCAGCTTGCAAATCCCCTCCTGCAGCCCACGCTGAGGCACAGACACCCAGTACCCAGGGCGCCTGGCTGCCACCACTGCACAGGTGGAGGTGAAGGCAGGACACAGTGCAACCTCCCTGCAGCTCCTCTCCCCAGATCCTGTGGCTTTGTTGCCCAGTAGAGCCAAAAGCATCCTCCAGCCAACATCCACGCATGGCTCAGGGCTGTGGATGGGTTGGACCGTACCCACCTTTGGGCTCTCGGGAGAATAAGCAGAGATGGGGCAGAAAGGGGCTCACACCCTTTAATTACTGCTTCGATGCCCAGCCCCACTCAGGATCAGCCCAGGAGGGGGAGGATGGGCTAATACAGCCCCCGGTGCTCACCACGCACCTGGCACCGCGATGTCCCTGCACCCCTCACTGAGCTGCCCTGGGCTCCCCACACCTGGCATCGCCCAAAAACGCCCCGCTGGGTCCTTTGAGCCCCTCTGGAGTGGGCAGGTCCCTGCCGCCCCTGGGTGCCGGGCTGGTGCCCACCTGCCCGCGCCGACGTGCCGGGGCGGGCGCGGTGCCCTCGCAGGTGCTGCGGCTGCGAGCGGGGGCGCGGGGAGCGCGCCGGGGCCGCGGGTCACGGGAGGCCGCGGCGGCAGAGAACCTGCCAGTTGCTTTGGAAAACAGCAGGAAGAAAAGCAGCTCTCTTGGCAGCCCCGGGCTTGGGTGCCAGCGCTGCCTGGGCCCCCGCCAGCCAGCACAGCCCGCCCCGCAGACGGCGGCCGGGGGTGGCCCAGGTGGGATGGAGCCGGAGGGGCTTCTCCGGCAGCACGGTACGTGTCCCGACACTGTGCCCAGCATCCTGCCTCTGCTCTGCTCACGTGCACCCCCACCGCAGCAACAACTGGCACTGCCGGTCCCCGGGTTTGCTGAATGCACCCCAAACTGGGGAGCAGTGTGCCCAGCATGAAATACATGCCAAACTGGGGAGCAGAGTGCCCAGCATGCAGGGAACCCGTACGGATTCCCCGGGGATGGTACCCAGCCGTGGCAAAGCCAGCACTGATGGGTGGAGGAGCCAAGAGGGTGCTGGTGAGGCAGACCTGATGGTGGGAGAAGCCAGGGCCACCTGCTGCCTTCCTGCAGACTCACTTGGACGCCCCAGGTGCCTCAGTTTCCCCAGGTGCTGTCTCTGCCCATCCCCCTCAGGGTTCGGGAGCCGACGGTTCAGCCACTTCCCCAGGGTGACCCCACCTGCACCCAGGGTGAGGCGCTGCCTTTCCAAAAATAGGGAAGCTAAGGCATGTCACCTGCCAGGCAGGATGCAACAGTGGCTCCTGGGGTCTGGGAAGAAGCCTTTAAGCAGCACAGGGGGAGCACAGATGGGACACAGCCCAAGGCCAAGGAGATATCCCCTCACCTCGGGAAGCATCCCGTGGCCAGCAGCACCAGAGCCACGTGGCTTCCCAGCTGAAACCCCGCCGGGGCTCCAAGGAAGGGAAATGTTTTTATGGAACTGGAAAAAAAAAAAAGCTTTGCCAACAGGTCCTGGCGCTGCCAGCTGCTCTGCCTGGCCCTGCGTCAGTGTGGGGCCCCGGGCGTGGCCTGTCCCCCCAAGCCCTGCTCCCAGCACACGGCAGGGACTGTGGTACCTGAGACCCAGCGCTTCGCCCACCCCAGATCCCGGGGTCCAGCCTGGGAGCTGCACGGGGGTGAGACAGCAATGGAGCCAGTTTGCACCCTCAGGAGCACAGAGGGAAGCTGAGGCAGGAGATCCACCAGGGCTGGCAGCACTGTGTTTGTTCTGGGGAAGGGGACACAGCATGGAGGGAACTGGGGCCAGGCAGGACCCTCCCCCCGGGCCAAGCCCAGGGCTCTGAGCCCGGCTTTAGGCCCTGACGCAGGAGGTTTTATTTCCCTTCTAACATATTTTTAGCTCTGCCTGCTCTGTCCTGGCCTTTCTGAGGAGGATTAATTCACCCCCATCATGCACCATTAAAGGGGTGCAGAGAGAGGTCCCCCATCTCCCTCCTGTGGGTGCCCAGAGGTATCCATGGAGGGGGTGGCACTGGGGGTATCTCTGCACTCTGTGATGGGCAGTGGTGTGATGGGCTCATGGGGCTCACCCTGCTGCAAATCCATCCCTGGAGCAAGTCACTGGTTAAAAATAGCCCTGGCCTTTTGCCGGGGAGTCGGCGACCTTGCAGGAGGATCGGCTGCCCCCCGGGCCCTGGGGGTGAAGAGTTCATGGCCCAGCCCACAGCCCCAGTGCCTCTGCAGTGCCATGGACGTGCCAAAGGCTCAGCCTCTGCTCCAGCATCTCATCAGCTCCCCAGGGGCTGGGAACAACCTGCGAGGACCCTCCACCTGTCAGAGGGAACCTGGGGATGGGGAAACTGAGGGTAGTGACAAGCTCTCCCAGAGAGCAAAGGGAGATGAGGGTGTCCCCAAAGGGCCAGTCCCGTCTGACCAGGTCCTGCAGTCTGAGCACTGAAGGATGGGACTGGTTTAACGGGGGGAAAAGGGGGTGTTCATCCACTTTCGGCAGCTCAGCAGAGCCTTCCTGGGGAGATTCAAAGGCTGAGCCCGGCCAGGTCCTATTTCGGGAGGCTTTTGGACGCCTCCCAAGCAGCAGAAGTGGGTGGGGGCTGACCTGCACAAAGGGACTCTGTTCGAGACGCTGGGCTCTGGCGGTGCCCAGCGTGGAGGCTGGTGGCTGTGGCTGGTCCCCTTCTCCCCCATATGATGGGGCAGCACCCTGGGCTGGGACCAGGGGCAAGTGCCCCCCGCCCATGCCGGGCGCTGACCCCCACCTGGATGTAAACTGAGGCATAGGGAGGGACTGTCCTTGTCTCCTGGGCTGCTGCTGTAACCGCTAAGTGACACTGCCATACCGCGGAGACGGCCGTGCCAACCTGCCTCGTGACGTGGGTTCCAACAGCCACCCGCCCTGGGCTACTTGCCCAGGCTGGCCCTGAGCCATCCCTTGGGGGAGTCCAAGGTCCCCGAGTGGGGCCGGGCTCTCTGGGAGCCAATACCCCAGTCACCGACTCCATGGCGGAGCAGAAGGAAACCCCCCGACAGGCCGGATCTCACCCCCTCCATGCAGTGCCAGTGGGGTGCAGTGCTGACAGCACCACAGGCCCTGGGATCTGATGGCCCTCCTGCATCACCTCACCCCTCCTCACTGCCCACCTCATGCCCTGGGGGGCTCCAGAAAGCCCTGAGCTCCCCCCGCTGTAGTGCCATGACCAGCCTGTGCCTGTTTCATGCTTCCCACTGCATGTAGAGCTGGGAGCACCCATGGGTGCACCCGTGGGCACCAGGCAGAGGGACCCTGAGACGGGGACTGGGGTCCTCACCATGGGGATGACAGCCAGTTAGCTCGCCCCTGTCCCTGTCCCTGTCCCCACACAGGACACAGCGGTCACAGCTCGGCCCTGGCATGCTGCTGGCAACTCCCTTCTCCAACCAATTCCCCACCGCGAGGCGAGGAAGCTGGTGAGTGCGTCCCGGTTCCCTCCGGCGGTACCTCAGGATGCAATGCAGTCATCGTTAATGCATCTGGACTCATTTACAGGGATGAGAAAATGTTTCCAGGTTTCCCACAAAGTCCCATTAAGATCCCAGTCCCACTCTATTTTTAGTGCCCTCATCAACAACGCCTTCCCCAGTCACCCCGGCGCTCCAGGGCCCCGTGGGGCTGGCAGGGGCACCCTGGGCACGTGCTTGGCTTTGTGGGGAGCTGAGCTGCACCCAGACCGGGCATCTGGAAGGGGAAAGCTCTGGCCCCTCACTCCCTGAGTCAGCAGCTTTGCACCCCTGGGTACACCCTGGGGGTGAGGACGCTTCAGCCCAGCTTTTGCTTGGGAGCAGTGGAAGAATAAAACACGGTGGGAAGCAACAGCAAAAGTCACCCCAGGTCACCACGTTGGCCGAGGCTGTGGGACCCCACTCATCACCGAGGATGGAGAGCACATGGCGGCTCTGGGTGATGCTCTGTGGGGCTGAGCATCCCTGCATGTGTAGGGCCACACCCTGCAGCAGCACATTGTCACCTGGTGATGGCCAGTGGCTGGCCCGGCCAACCCCGCCATCAGCAACCCCCAGAGCCCCGGCAGTGGCTCCCCCCAGGCAGTGGCTGCCCACAGGGCTGCCGTGGAGCTGGCAAGGGAGCGCAGCTCCTGCCCTCGGCCCTGCGCCCTCCCGGGCTATCTATAGCCATGACCTCAGCGGGAGCCGGGGCAGGACCCGGCCGCGCATCCTCCCTTCTTGGCAGGGCCACCGCCACAGCCCCCATCCGGCACAGAGCTGCCGCCAAGCCGAGGCTTTTATCCTGTACGTTCGCTAATCCGACGGGATTCGGTGTCAGGGGCTGCCCACGGGAGGCTCACAAAGGCCGTTTCCAGGGGTGCTCAGCCAAGCGATGGAGAACGCCAGCCGGGAGGGGCAGCCGGCGGTGCTGGGTGTCACCACCTGAGGTGACAGGGTCTGACCCCGCGGGCTGGACGAGAGGGAATGTGGGTGACCCGGCTGCGAGGAGGTCGAGCAGGGGACGTCCCCGCGTAGGCAGGGGTGACTTGAGGACACCCCGCAGCTGCTCCCCGCAGGCGTCGGGGTCGCAGCTTCCCTCCGAGCCGGGGGTCGCGGGGGGGACCTGCCCTCTCTGCGCCGGCTGCCCCGGGGGAAGCGGGGAAGGGGTGGCCCAGAGGAGGGGAATTTCCCCGGCTTTTTCTTCTCCAACAAACTCCTTGGCTTGTGCAATTAGAGAAATTTGTTTAACAAACTCCCGGGGGAGCGGAGCGGGAAGGTGGGGTGGCGGGCGGCCAGGGCGCTGCTCACACAGGCCCGCTCCCTCCCCGCCTGTGCCTTTGATCGGCGGCGCTTCGCCGGGGCACCGACGGCCGCTCCCCGCCGACGGGGCCACGCGGTGCCACCAGCCGAGCGGCCCGGCCCCTGCGGCCACGCTGCCCGAGGCAGCCCCCCCTGCCAGGCGGCCCCCGCCGCTCCTCGCCCCCCACGCCACCGCCCTGGTGCCCTCCGGGGCGGCACGACCCCGGCCCCGTGCCCTGCCCAGCCTCCCTCCCACCCCCGGGCCGCAGGTGCGCGCACGTGTGTGCCCCGCCGCGCCCGTGTGTGCGCGCCGCCGGCAGGCGCAGCCCCCGGGAGCGCGCTCGCCCCGCTCGCTCCCGGCTCCCTTTCTCGCGCAATGCCATTTCCATCAAAAACCCTTTACTCGGCACTTTTCCCCTCATTGGTATTCACGGCGCGCTCTCGCTGTCCTGGCGCACAGGTTACTAAAGGAGATTTTGCGGCGCAGCGTGGCGGGGGTCACATTTCAGCCCGCGCCGTCTCGCTTTCCCAAATCGCTGGGCAGCAGCCAGGGGACGGCGGGAGGGGGTGCAGGATCCGGCACATCACAGCGCCCGCCAGGCAACCGTGGGACCAGGCGGCCTCGTCGCCGGTCACGGTGGGGCGAGGCGGGCGGGCGGCGGGGGCTCTGCAGCACAGTGATGGGTGGCTCCCTGGGGACAGCCAGCAGGTCACCGGAGCTCGCCGTCCTCCCGGCAGCCCCACGTGCCTGCATAAGGTGGGAGCAGCTGGAAAAGGGGGTCTGAGCGGAGAGGGGGGCACACACTTGGTGCTGCCACCACCCTTGCTGCCAGTGCCCAGATGAGCCCCCCGGTGACATCCACGGTGTCCCCAGTGGGACTGTGCCCCAGGATGGAGACCTGGGGTGAGGAGGGAGCAGCGGCGCCTCTCGTTTCGGGGCTGGTTTGGGGAAAGGGGAAATGTCTGGGTGGAAAATCAACATTTCTCTCTCATGGGCTTTTTTTTTTTCTCCTTTGAAAGCAAAAATATTTCTTGGTTTTTCGTGATCAGAAACATGTTGGGGATTTTTTTTGGACAACAGCCGGTCAAATACCGTTTCCCCGCGAAGGGAATGCAGGGGCCCTTTGCAAGGAGAGCAAAAGCCTTCTTAAAAAACAAGATAAAACCCCCACGTTTAAAAAAAAAATCCACCTGGCTGCAGACTTGAACAAGGTCCCAGAGAAGAGGGGTCAGCAGAAGGGCTGGATCCTGGTGTTCCCATGCCAGGCAGCGCTGCTGGAGCAGTGGTGGTGGCGGGGAGGGCGATGCCCACGGCAGGCAGCCCAAAGCCCAGACCTGGGGATTTTGCCCAAAATGCTGCTCAGCGCTGGCTGCTGGCCGGGGAAGGAGGATTAATGTGCTTTTAGAGCAGTGGCGAGTTAACCAAGAAATCAATCCTTGGCAGGGGCCGGCCCCAGGTCCCCCGGCGCGTGAGCGCTGCCGCACCTGAGCCGCGGGATCCTTTCCCAGCTCCTCTCCAGGACTTGGGAAGCTCCGGGCCTTGGCGGCCGGCGCAGGGTGTTGGGTCCTGGCCAAGCTGGCACAGCACGCCCGGCCGCGGGGGATGCCTGCCCAGGGCCGACGTGACGGATGGCGAGCCCAGCCGCCCGCCTGTGTGTGAGCCAGGCCCCGGGATGCCCGTGGGGACCCTGTGCATCCCCTCCCTGCAGCTGCCACGTCCCAGGGGTCTGCATCCTCCCCTCCTCCAGGGCGAGGTCTCACAGTGCCCAGCTGCCAGGGCAGGCAGAGGGAGGCTGAGCTCAGACTCTTGCCTGTGCTGATTTGGTGCATCCAAAGGCACTTTGGTACCCAAAACCCACGAGAGTTTGGCTCTGGGCACTTCTGGGCCACCATGAGGCTGTGCCTCTCTTGGACTCAGCTCTCAGCGTGCTGTGGGGACATCACTGATGATGCCACATGACTCTGGCAGGGCTCAGCACCCACTGATGCCCTCACTGCTCCCATCGCCTTCGCCACCCTGCCCCAACCTGCCCGGCACACCCCAAGGTTCTGCAGAAGAAATCCTCTCCCCATGGGTTCCCAAGGAGCAGATCCCTGCCACCCCAGGGCCCTGTCTACACTTCTCAGCTTGGGTGAAAGACTGGAGAGGACAGGAGCCCCCCCGCTCCCTCCCACAAGCAGTCAGCCCCCTTGGAGATGCTCAGTGCTGGTACTGCCATCCCTGTGCAGAGGAGCCACAGCACGGCCGGGGGTGGCAGGCAGTGTTGCCAGCCTCACAGGGAGGGACTGTACCTCTCCCACAGCTCTCCTCCTTCCCCTTCAGTGCAGGACCCTGGGGATGCTTCCCACGACCTCCACCATCCCCATCCCTGCCACCTGGGGCTCACCTTGTCCCTAGGACAGGTGGAGGCACAGCAGGAGCCATGGGAGGGGTCAAAGGGCATCTCTTGGGCTGCAGGGAAGTGTCCAGGAACCAGGGACAGGGACTGCTGGCAGAGGCAGCACTGGCCGAAGAAAGCTGGTCAACAGACAGAGTAAGTTGTCCTTGTCCCTGTGGCCATTCCCAGAGAGCCCTGCCTTGCAGTGACCTGCCTCCACCACCCCCAAAGGCAGGAGACACTGTCCTCCCCTTTTCCTGTGAGTACCAAACCCCCATCCAGGCTGTCCCCGCTGTTCACAGCCCTGGGTCAGGATGGATCCCTCAGTGCCATCATGGCAGTTCTCCCTGGCCTCTTCAGCTCCCTGTGCCAGGGCTGCCCAAGGCTCCTGGGAGAGCTGCCTTTCCCGCTTTGCTGTGCCTGGATAAGGAGAGCTGGGCTGGCCCTTGCCACGACTCCTCTGCCACCGAGCCTTGCCACGCCAGCACTGCCCAGCCACACCACAGCCAACCCTCCAAGGGGGGAAAACCACCGGCTCAAAACAGGATCAGGCTACAGCTCCCAGCATCCATCCCCTGCCCACCCGGGCTCATGGAAATAGCAAAGCACCAAAGGGAGCTATTCCCAATTGCTCCAAGAGCTTGGGGCAGCGTGCTGGCCCTGGCAGCTGGGCTTTGTTCAGCAGAGCTGCAAAGGCGCGCACGCGCCCGCAGCGCCGGGCACGCGGTGGGATCGCTCCCTGCCCTGGTATGGAGGGAACCGTGGGCACGAAGGGACCTCAACCACAGTCAGGGAGGGAACTGTGGGCAGGGCAGAGCTGCCCAGGAAGGGGAGGAATCGGCGGGCACCTCAGAGAAGGGCGGCTGATTTATTGTGCGAGGCCCCAGCCAAGTTCAAGGTGATGCGGGGGAGAGCGGCACAGCACGAGTGCCGGCCACCAGCCCCTCGTGCAGTTGGGTTTTATCCCACCCACCCCCCCCATTCCAGCCCTCTGATCCGGCTTCGTGAACCTCACTGAAAACAGGATCTGTCTTTCCCGGGCGAGGATTTAAGATGGGCTCAGGCAGGAGCAGCGAGCAGCGGGGCAGGGCTCGCCAGGGCAGGCGGGCACGGCGGGCGCCGCAGGGAAAGCGAGGATCTCCCGAAGGTTGCGTTTAAAGAACAGCCTCATTGTTTTTCCCAAACAATACTCAGCAGATGGGAGAATTGAAAGTGTGTTGCAACCTTCCCTCTCTTCCCCCGCCGTGCCCGGCTTGCTGCTCCCATCCTTTGGCAGCTGATCTGAGCTCCCGGCTGGAAACCAGTTCGCCAGAGCTACTGGTGGAGAGGGTGAGCACCGATGCTAAAAAGCTCCGGCGCTTTTGGGAAGAGGGTTTGCCAAAGGATGCCCGATGAGATGTGCCCAGCGGGCAGCTCCCTGCTCCAGCCACGTGCCCGCAGCAGCGGTGGCAGCCGGGTGACATGCGGAGCCCTGCGGTGGCTGGGGAGAGGTGGGATCCCCTTGGATCACCAGAGATGTGGTTGTGACCGTGCCACGTGGCCACAACGCCTCTGGCAGCCCAGCTCTGTTCCCTGGGCCCTGTGCTGTGCCCGCTTGCTGGTACTGAGGTTTGTGCCAGGCCAGCTTAGCCGGGTGCTCCCTGACACACCTTGGATTGGGAGCCACGGGCTATGGCACACATGGGGGTTTGTGCCTGGGCGCCAGCTCTGGGTTGGGCAGTGCGGGTGTGTCGCCTCTGCCATCCCAAAATCAGCCTCTGTACTCCCTGCATGGGGTCTGAGAGAGGGAAGAGGGTCTCTGGCCAGACCCCAGTGGGAGGCCTGGCTCCCATCATTCCATCTGCCTCGGCGGCTGGTACCCACCTCACCTCATTCCCATCATATGGGTACCAGGGTGCGGGTCTCAAGGCACACGAGGGGCACTGCCAGGTGCCAGACACGAGTCACAGGTTTGTAGGAGCATCACCAGTCATAAAATTTGCCCATTTTCCCCCACCAAGAGCATCCCAAATCTCCCACCACTGCAGATCCAGGAGCCAGGGATAACTGCTACAGCTCTGGAAATCCCTTCGGCTCCTCGGCAGCGGCTCCCAGGGGACACACGTGCAGGTCCCTGGCAGGTGCTCAGCTCCAGGGCTATTTTGGAGCCCTGGCAGCCAGATCCCCCCACCACTTCCCCGTGGGCAGGGTGAGGCCTCGTGCGTGGCGGCGGATCCGGCGCTGCTTCCCTGCTAATCCGGGCAGCTCCCTCCTGACTTCCCGGCCTGTCCCCGAGGGGGGACAGAGGTGAGCCGGGGAAGCGAAGAGGAAGTCCCCGAGCAGGGACACAGCGCTGGGGAGGGCACAAAGCCACCCTCCTGCCGGCCGGGAGCGTGTCACGGGCGATGCCTTTGCCAGGGCTATTTCGGTGCCGCCGGGCTCTCCAGCCTGGACGTGCTCCAGTGGGAAGGGCGGCCGTCCGAGGGGTCCCCGGGGCTCCGGCCGGGCTGGCTGGAGGGGCTGGGCGGCCGCGGGGAGATGCGCACAGGCTGGGGCAGGGCGGCTCCCGAGCACGTTCCAATGTGTGCACATCACCATCCGCAGCTCCCGAGCCCGGGCGAGCCACGCGGGTGGGATGGGAACGGGGATGGGAACGGGGATGGGAACGGGAATGGGAATGGGAACGGCTGGGCTGGCGCTGGGGGTGATGCCTGGCCCCATCCGAGCCGATGCCAGGGCGAGGGGGAGGACACCGCAGCCTTCCCCGTGCCGAGGAACGGGGCAGAGGATCCGTGGAGGAAAAACCAGCTCCCCGCCGTCGGCCGGGAGAAGCGCTGGGAAGAGCACGGGGCTGTGAGGAGAAGGGCTCCTGCCAGCCCCGGCCCCGCCAGTGACCGCACGGCTTCCCACATCACACCAGCACCGTGAGCTGGCAACAACAGGCGCTGCCAACCCAGCACCAGCTTGGAGACTCGGGAGGGTCGGGAGGTGGTGGGACCCCCGGGAGGGATGGAGTCAAGGTGGGAGAGGAGGGATGAAAGGGAAAGAAAGAAAAAGGAATGAAAAAGAAAAAAAAAAAGAATAAAGAACAACAACAAAAAAAAAAATAGGAAAAAAGCCAAGAAAGGAAGAGAAAAAAAAAAAGGAAAATAAAATTAAAACCAGAAAGAAACAAGAGAAAAAGTAAGAAAATTTAAAAAGAAAAAAATAAAGAGAGAAAAAGAGAAAAAGAAAAAGAGAAAAAGAAAGAAAAAAGAGAAAGAAAAAAGAGGAAGAAAAAAAGAAAAAGAAAGAGAAGGAAAAAAAGCCAGATTGAGGTGTGACCCTTGCCAAGTCAACCACACAACAGGGAGCACCATCCTCAGGGTCATCCGAGCAGCCCCAGCGCTGCCCACCCATGCCCCTGCCCATGACTGTGCCTGTGCCCCCGCCAGCCTTCTGCTGCACCCAGGGAGAGGCAGGGCCAGACCCCCACACTGCCCCCCACACCTCACAGGCACCTCGGGGGGACCCCCATGAACCCCCATGGGCAGCTAAGCCCAAGGCTCTGAGGTGGAGCCAGAGCCTGCCCGCAGCTCTGGCCCCAGGGCTGAGGTCTGGCAGTAACCCTGGGCCCAGGCAGGGAGGGAGGGTCCCCCAGCAGCACAGCCCCCCAAGCAGAGCCCTCGTGGGGTGCAGCACGAGGCCGGGTTGGGAGTGGGCAGCGGCTGCTGCCAGCAGGGAAGAGGTTACGAGCGGGGAAAGCTGCTCAATAATTAAATAAATATCAGCGATCAATAAGCACAGAGCAAAGGCAGAGCCGCAGTGGTTGTGCTGTGGGCAAGAAGGGGGGGGTCCCTGAATCTCTCCCCGCAGCCATACCAGCTGTTGGGGGAAGATTTCGGGGACGCCCCGCTCGTCTGCACCGTGGGCCCTGGCGTGGCCACCCTGCCGCGTGCCACTGGACCGTGCTGGCGTGGCCTGGGGTGACACCAGCGTCCCCACCACGGCTCAGGGCTGCCCCTCGATACCCCGACACGCAGATGGGGGCTGGCATCACCCCTCGCCTCCGAGGATGAAGGGGTGCCCCCCATATCCTGTCATGCACGACCCCCCCGCAGTCTCACCCGCCAGCGCGGCACGGCACCGATGGGTGCAAATTGTCCCAAACTTGGAGGATTTGGAAGAAAAAGCCCGTGCCCCGCCACCCCTTGCACCCCACCATGTGCTGCCAGGCTGGAGGGGGGAAGGAAAAAGTTTCACGCTACGCAAGAGGCAGCACGGCCAAGGCCGAACCCGCAGCGCCAAGTCCCCCCTGAGCCTCCCCGAACCCCCCGAGGACCCCCTGCACCCCACCGTGTCCCCCCACAGCCCCAGAGCCGGCGGCTTCCCCGCACCACCCACCTCTGAGCACGGCGACCAAAAAATAAAACCCAAACCACAACACAACCTTCCAACCCCCCCACGCCCCAAGTGAAAGTGAAGGCTGCAAAACCCCCAAAAGCACCAGAAACACCCAAAAAACCCCTACAAAAGGCGATGGGGGGGACAAGAGGGGAACGCAGCTCCTCCGAGCAGCCCTGCACGGCCCCAACCCGCCTTTCTCTGTTATGATTATTTTTATGGGGTGGGGGGGTGGTTGTTGCTCTTTCTTGCTTTTCCTTTTTTTTTTCTTTCTTTTTTTTTTTGCATTGCAACTGTTAAAGTCTGTTGTGGCGAAAGGGGCAAATT